>RJWT010003174.1:0-37489 GCA_004365215.1 Cuniculus paca | reverse complement strand
TTTTGTTTTCTGTATATAATGTTGTTTTGACCTCTTAGAAGCCTTTTTGGCTCAGGAAGGACTGCCTGTCCTTCTTGGTAGCTAATGCCTAGAGATAGCAGAGAGCACAGCTGGGAGCTGTCTTTGACTTGCAAATGACCCAATCCAGAGCCACCCCTCTTCTCTCCGGCCTGACCACCACAGGATGCAAAATTCCTTTGCCTTAATCATCTCAGGGCCAGGCACCTGATAACTGCGGACCACTCCTATTGTTTAGACTCCACTGAAGTGATTCAAACTAGCCAATGCTAAATGACAATTTGGTGACCCTTCCATGGGTCCTTCAAGAATGTGAAGAATGTTCTGTTCTCTCAGAAGTAAACCTTGAGAAGGGGTTCAAATGCAAGTAGTTCATCTTTGAGGTAAAGGAGTAGAGAAGTGGGGAAAAGATACAGGAAGAAGTAGCCAATAAGAAGTCCACACTTACATAATGGAACCAAGAAGATATATTATATATAGTTGTGCTTTGGTTGCAAAGTTTTCTTCAGCAAGAGACTACATGTGTAACAGTGGTCTGTTGAGGTGAAATTGCCTGGTGACAACATACCTGTCTTAGTTTGTACAAACACACTGTATGATATTCACGCATGGACAAGGTTACCTAAAGATGCATTTTTCAAAACATACCCTTGTTCTGAAATGACACATCTATCATCTACCTATCTTTTTGAATATATCTATATAATCTTTGTACATATAATCTATCATCTATCTATATATAAAAGATGTTAATAGATGATAGAGAAATATAAATATTTATTTATATTAAGAAATTAGCTTTTGTGATTGTGGGAACTATATAAATATTTATTTATATTAAGAAATTAGCTTTTGTGATTGTGGGAACTGGCAAGTCCACAATCTGGACAGGCCAGCAGGTTCAAAACTGAGACAGGAGTTCAGGAAATTTTGAAGCAGAGCTTCTCAGGGAGACTTCATTTTTACTTTCAGTTACTTGAAACTCATCTACACTACTGAGAGTAATTTTCACTTGAAGTCAATTTAAATGCATATAAATGTGAACTGCATCTTCCAAATACCTTCAGAGCCACACCTAGATTAGTGTTAGATGGAATAACTGGGTATATGTTAGCCAATGAACACGTGAAACTAAATATCGTAACTGTGACCACTATGGGCAACTGGTTTTTAATCCTGCTAGGAGTTTTGAGAGATGATGTGGAACACAGATTGGAATGATCTACCCAGGCAGTGAAAGACTTGGGGTATTTATACCCCCAGTCCTCATTAGCCATTGCTTCAGGATCACTGGGACTAGGAAGCTGGTTCGGCAAGAAGTATGAGAGACTAGTGGAAGCTCTTTGACAAAATAAAGCAAATTGTAGTAGTTGGAGGTCTGCCAGCATGTACTGAAGTGGTTAGGATGAAAAGAAACGAAGAGAGTTGACTGCTGAAGGCCTCTGTGCATGAGGTACAGAAAGCAGAGGAGAGAGGTGCCAGGCCATAAAGAATTCTGCAGGCCGTGTGAAGAGTTAAGGCTTTATATTGAGAATAATGAAAAGGTATTACAGTTATTCTTTAGTATCCATGGGATTGGTTCTGGGACTCTACTGCAGATACCAAAATCCTGAGGATTCTCAAGTCCTTCAGAAAGTGGCACAAGTTTGCATATACCCTATGCACATCCTTCCTCATACTTTAAATCATCTCCAGGTTACTTAAAATATGTACTACGATGTAAATGCTATGGAAATAATTGTTAAACTGTATTGTTCAGGGAACAATAACAAGAAAAAAGAAGACTCTACATGTTCAATAGAGATGCAATTTTATTTTCCCAAGTATTTTCTATCCAAAGTTGGTTGAATCCATGCAGAACTCAAGGATACGGAGGGCCCAGTTTCATACTGGTGGGGAAGTTAAAGGGAAGCATAAATGACCTGCTTTGTGTTTTTTTTTGTTGTTGTTGTTGGTTTTGTTTTTTTTTTTTTTTTTTTTTTTTTTTTTTTTTTTTTTTTTTTTTTTTTTTTTTTTTTTTTTTTTTTTTTTTTTTTTTTTGCAGCACCAGGGATTGAACTCACAACCTTGCGCTTGCCAGGCAGGCGCTTAGACCACTGAGCTAGATCCCCAGCCCTTGTGTTTTTGAGACAGGGTCTCACTATGCCATTCAGGCTGGCCTTGAGCTCACTTTGTAGCCCAGGCTGGTCTCGAACTCAAAATGATCCACCTGTCTCAGCCTCCTGAGTGCTGGGATTACATGCGTGAGCCACCACACCCGGCTCCTGCTTTGTGTTTTTAAGAGATCTTTAGGCTGAGATGAAAAGAAGGTGAAGGAAATGGGCACCTAGTGGTTTGGAGAATGGAGAGGAGACAGACACTTGGGGACATTCATAGAACTGAAGTCCCAGACCTTAGTTATTGAACTGGGCTGTCAGCAGTGGTTTAAAGGAAGATATCAAAGTCATTCCCATTCTAGGACTCCTTTGACTTACTTTATGAACATTTTCTTTGGATAGCTCGTACCCCAGTGTGGACCACACACCCCGGAAAGTTGCCAGTAACAGGTTTGACTAGGAAAATAACCACATGCGACCTTGCCTGATGCCTGATCTGTTGCCACATCTGAAGATGCTTATTGCATAACCAGAAAACTCTCAGTGAAAATACAGCTGGAAAGTACAATGTCAACGGAGGACAAACAAGGAAAACAGTCCTTTGGTCTCTTGGCCCTAGGGTAATTTCAGAATACGCCCGGGGTGGCAGGAGACTGAGAAATCAGACACCCAGATCCCGTCACCCTGAAACAGGTGCCTTGAAATCTCATGAGTTAGTTGGCCCAAACATTAGCTTTTCCTTAAATTCTCACCTGCTTTTTGTATTATGTTCTGTTTTGTCCACTGTGTGGAACAAAGGATGAATTTACCCACTCTGAGGGGAAGTGACGAGAGTGGATCTGAAGGGGAATTCAAGTTAGGATTCTACCAGTTGTCCTTGGTTTTAAGAAGCCAGGTGCAATTTAAGTATAACAAAAACCTTCATGGGGACAAGAGACAGAGGGATTCTTGAGTCTTTATTCCTCACCTGTTTCCCACTAAAGGTGAAGACTTGCCTTTTTCTCTAGTCTCCCTTGCCAACAATACACAAAATGCATTTTTCCCTTATCCTTACTCTTACTCCAAGAAGCAGGTGGGCGCTAACAGGAGGCTGCTGGTGGTAGTGCTGGTGATGTTTCCAAGAATAAAAAAGGAACCACATCTTATGTAAGGAAGGCACTCCTTAAAACACAAGGAAGAGGTTTCTAAAAAATGTGTACTTATGACCCAAAGGAAAATTACCACATTCTCTCTCACTCCAGCAATCCCATAACACTAACCTCTTCCTATTATCAGTGGGTCAGTCAATGGGTTGATGGGCTGGCTTCTCCATCAAAGCCATGTACCCTTCAGCTCCTGTTCTCCTCAAGCTGAAGTTCTTTCCCCATTTTCTCTTCTCAGCAAAGGTTTTGCCTATAAATGATTGCTATTACTCTAGATTTAATTTCCATTATTATGAAGCAAGTTCCCATGTGCACAGTGTATCATAATGAGAAGGGAACCAATGGTGGTGGTGGAGTCTCATGAAAGCAGAACCTCCCAATCCCTGTCCCCAGAACTGTAAGACTCATCCTCTGGTCCAGATGGTAAAAAGGAGATGGGAATAGATCATTATGACTAGTCCATGCAAATGACTCAAAAACCAAATTAAGCTTTAACTTTCATTGGTGTTTCTGGCACCAGGTTCCAATGTTTCTCATGCCTCATCGTGCATAGTCATCTCCAACCAAAGGTCTCAAATTGGGATGGGCCCCAATGATCCATGTCTCCTGGTGTTAACGGTCATTGTACCATGAATGGTCTGTGTGGTAGGTACAATAATGTCTTCCGAAGACATCCCTGTCCTAATTCCTATGTCCCTGTGCTAATCTCTAAGACTTTTGAATACTTCATGTTACATGGGAAGGGAGAATTGAGGTTGTAGGTGGAGTTAATCATTTGACTTTGAGGTGGAGAGAAGATCCTAGATTAGCTGAGTGGGACCAGTATAATCACTGGTGTCCCTAAGTGAGAGAGAAGAAGTGTCAGAACCAGAGGGATAACATTATCAGATCGCCTCTGTCTGTCTGTCTAGCTTTAAAGGGTGCCATTATTCAAGGACTACAGGCAGCCACTAAACCTGAAAAAAATAAGAAAACATATTCTCCCCTGAGGCTCCAAGAGAAATGCGGCCCTGTTAACATCTTTTTTTTTTGCAGCACTGGGGATTGAACTCATGACCTTGTGCTTGCCAAGCAGGCACTTAGGCCACTGAGCTAGATCCCCAGCTCTTATCTTTTTGAGACAGAGTCTCACTATGCCATTCAGGCTGGCCTTGAGCTCACTTTGTAGCACAGGCTGGTCTCGAACTCACAACAGTCCTCCTGTCTCAGCCTCCTGAGTGCTGGGATTACAGGCGTGAGCCACCATACCCGGCCCCTGTTAACATCTTAATTTTGACCCACTGAGAGATAGTGTATATTTCTGATCCTCAGAACCTTAAAATAATAAATCTGTGTTTCTTTTAGTCACTAAATTGGTGGTAATTGGTTGCAACAGCAAAAAGAAACTAATACAGAAGGAACATTCAATAAATACTTGTGGAACTGAATGAATTAAAATTCCCTGTGCTCTAATCCATCCTCCTTGATTTCAGTTATATCTTTCTCAAGTGAAGAACTGATCCAATCATCTCCCAGTCCATGTGATTTTCATTGTTTCTCTTTGGTGGGAAGATGAGCCAATGCCCATTCAAACTCCCACAACTCTCAGAGCACCTTCCAGCCCCATTGGCTCTTCAATTCATGGAATAGTCCATTTGGACATCTTACTTCAAATCAACCTTACCCTGCCCTCTGAGCCTTTGTGCATTTGCATGTGCTATGCCTTCATCCTGGACTTACTGTTCTCTCCCTAAACTTAGTGAATCCCTCCTCATCTTCCAAGATGTAGCTCAACTATCATCACTGGAAGACTTTCTCTAGGACTCGCATCAGAATGATCACCAATCCTAATTTTCTGTACTCACCTATGTCCTGACATCGATCTACCTGCTTTACTAAGCTTCTTGGTTATCTGCCTCTAATAGCACATAGAAGAGACAGTGAACTATCCGCAGGCAAAGCTGATGTCTTAGTCATCATTGCATCAACTTGAGATAAGGAGTTGGGGAGTGAACACTATTTTAAAGATTAAAATCTAGCCCAGACATCATCCTAGTATTATCTTCTTTTGCTCTCTTGTTCAGAGATTTAATTAAACCCGAGTCACCCTCCTTCCTTCCTTTCTTCCTTCCTTTCTTCTTTCGTACTTTTTGTCCCTTCCTCTCTTCCCCCACCTTCTCTTTCTTTTTCCCCCCTTTTGTTTCTTTTTGAGATAGATCTTGCTGTCTTGTTCAGGCTGGCCTTAACTTCTTTATTTTAATGTGAATCAAGTAGATAATAATCAAGAAAATATAAAAAGCACTCTTCTTACTTCTCTAAAAATAAAATTACATAAAAAAATTATGGAATAACCATACTTAATACAAGATGTATTGTGATCTTAACATTATGACAAAATGTTACTTAGACTATGAGTCATAGACAAAACATCTCCCTTTCAAAGAAGAAGCAGATAAGATGACATGATACTCTACATAGAAGACCCCAAAAACTCCACCAAAAGATTTCTAGATTTAATAACAAAATTCAGTACTGTAATTGGATACAAAGTCAACATTCAAAAATCAACAGCCTTCCTGCACATGAATAACAAACTCACTGAGAGAGAGATTAGGGAAACAACACTTTTCACAATAGCATCCAAAAAATGAAATACCTAGGAATCAATCTAAGGAAGAAAGTAGAAGACCTCTACATTGAAAATTACAGTACTCTGAAAAAGAAGATCAAAGAGGATAACAGAAAATGGAAAGATATCCCTTGCTCTTGGGTAGGAAGAACCAATATGGTGAAAATGGCCATACTTCCAAAACTGTTATACAGGTTTCATGCAATTCCAATCAAAATTCCAATAGCATATCTCACAGAATTAGAGAAAACAATTCTAAAATTCATGTGGAACCAGAAGAGACCTAGAATAGCAAAGGCAATCCTGGGCAACAAAGGGAGGGCAGGGGGCATCACAGACCCAGACCTGAAATTATACTACAAAGCTATTATGATAGAAACAGCATGGTACTGGGGGGGGACCAGACCTGAGAATCAATGGAACAGATTAGAAGATGCAGAAAGAACTCCAGACATACTTAGCCACCTTATCTTTGACAAAGATGCCAAACACATTCACTGGAAGAAAGATAGCCTCTTTAATAAATGATGCTAGAAAAACTGGCTTTCCACATGCTAAAGATTAAAAGTAGACCCATATCTTTCACCATGCACTAAACTGAAATTGAAATGGATCAAAGATCTAAATATTAAAATAAACATTAAATCTCCTGAAAGATAGAGTGGGTAGAACTCTTGAAGACATCAGTGCAGGTAAAGATTTTACGATCAAAACCTGATTGCACAGGAAGTATCACAAAGAATCAACAACTGGAATCTCTTCCTATTAAAAGGCTTTTGCTCAGCAAAAGAAACCACCAACAGAGTAAAGTGACAATCTGCAGTGTGGGAAAAAATGTTTGCCAACTGTTCTAGATTCCAGAAGGAAAGGAAAAGAAAGGAAATAAGAGGAAAGGAAAGAAAAGAAGGGAAAAGTGAAAAAAATGAGAAAAGAAAGAAAAACGGAAAAAAGCTGTGGTAAATGAGGAGGGGAGGAAGGGTTGAAGGGAGGGTAAGGGAATGGGAAAAAAGAATCAAATTATATCATGTACAGGTACAAATTCTCTATGATGAATGTGATCATTATGAATCTCTGAAATGTACCAATAAAATCTGTTTAAAAAAAAAGAGAAGCAGATAAAAGCACAAAACTCGCTCTTCAATGGACTAACAGAAGCTAGTAGAATAAGTGAAACAAATTAGCATATATATTAAAATACTTGTGAAACAATAAAGTAGATAATTTGGGGGAATATATAACTTCTCATATAAGAGAAACCATGCACTATTTAAGCTTGTGTGTCTGATTGATTCCACTTGTTATGGTTGATACATTGTGTCAACTTGAGCAGTTTAGAAGTTTAACTGAGGGACTCAGCAGGGAGCCAGGGTTCTTACTTTGTAAACATCCTCATCCTGTGCAAAGGAAGGCAAGGACATTTTGTGAGTGCTACACCCACCCTGAAGTGGGTGGAGGGTGGCCTGTGTACAGTATAAGGGAGGAGAGGAGCCTTGATTTTTCTCTTTTGCTCTAGTTGCTCCCTTGAAGTGTTGCCCCTGTGCCATGCCACCCTGCCTTGGAGCCAGGATTATGAACTGAAATCTCCAGAAACTGTAAGCTAAATAAACCTTTCCTTGATTCACTTTGGGTGTCAGGTGTTTGGTCCCAGCAATGGGAGAAAAGTAACCAAGACATTATGTTCTTCAGTTGCATCCATTTGCCTATGAATGCCTCATTTTATTTTTATTTATGGCAGAGTAGTACTTCATCATGTATAAATAACCACATTTCTTTATCCATCTGTTTTCAAGATCTAGCTATTAGAAATTGTGCTACTGTAAAATGCGTATGCAAGTTACCTTGTAATATGATGACTTTAACTATTTTGAGAAGACATATATATGAAAGGGATAACTGGGCCAAGTAGAATTTCTATTTTTAATTTTTTGAGGAATCTTCACATTGATTTCTATAGTGGTTGTACTAGTTTACATTTCCACTAACAATGTAAAAGAATTCCTTTCTCCTACATCCTCACCAGTATTTGTTATTATTTGATTTTTTTTTAAATGATAAGCCTTTTTTTCTGGGGTGAGATGGTATCTCAACAGTTTTTTTTAAATAATTTTTTAATTTTTATTTTAAAGAGAATAAAACCAAGCAAAATAAAATGGAATAAAGCCAAGCAAAACAACCAGTGTAAGTGACACAGGAGTTCAAAACAATACAAAATCAACAATGGTTCCCATAATGCCTCTTGTTGTCTTTCAAATAGCTACAGATACCTTCAAACATAGTAAAAATCAAACGAAACAGAACAGAATTGAACCAATAAAAACACAACAATGAAGTGGAAAGAAGAAAAAGAAGAAAGGAAAAGATTATATGTATGTAGGTATACATATATAAATGTATGTATGTATATGTATGCAAAATAGATAACTATACTACAAATCTCTGTTAGTTCATCAAAAGGAACAGTTTGTGCTGTCATTGTTTGATTTTTTGATCATTTTTTATGCCTAGATCAACTACTTCTTTTTTTTTTTTAGTACTAGGGATCGAAATCATGACCTCACGCTTGCCAGGCAGCTGAACAACTACTTCTAAGATAACAATATGCAATATATTAACTAGTGTTAATTTCTTACTATTTTATTTTGAAATTCTGTATCATTTCTATCCTTTTTTCTGTTTTGATTTTTAAAATAAAACACAAAACAAAACAAACAAAACAATGCATGTAATAAAGGACTTCAAAACAAGACAATAGTAAATCCAAAATGGCTACCATAATTCAATGTAGCTTTAATTTGCATTTCTTTAGTGGCCTAATGTTGAGCATTTTTTCATATAATTGTTAGTCATTTTTGCTGCTGAGAAGTGTCCATTTATTTCAGTTGCCCAGTTTTTGATTGGGTTTTTTATTTTGGAGAGTCTGCTTTTTAAAGAATATATATATTAGTTAGATGTTAGTTCTCTGAGGAATAGCTGGCAAATTTTTTTCCCATTGTGCAGATTGTCTTTTCACTCTTTTGATTCTTACTTTTGCTGTGCCTAAGATTTTTAATTTGAAATGATCCCATTTATTTATTCTTGTTATTACTTCTTGTGCATTTGGGGCTGTGTTCAGAAAGTGCTTGCCAATGCTTATACGTTCAAGAGTTTTACCTATTTTACCATCCAGCAGATTGAATGTATCTCTCTTTTAATACTTAGATATTTTGATTTTAGTTTAGTACATGGTGAAATATATGGGTCATGTGGATATCCAATTCTACCAGCATCATTTATTGAAGAGGTTATCTTTTCTCCAGTGTATATTTTTGGACCTTTTGTCAAAGATCAAATAGCTGAATGTGCCTGTGGTTGTTCCTACTTCCTCCATTCTGTCCCACTGATCCACATGTCTATTTTTGTACCAGTACCATATTGTTTTAATGACACTAGTTTTGTAGTATAGTTTCAAATATGGGATTGTGATACTTCCTGCTTTGATTTTGTTACCCAGGATTTCTTTTGCTCTTCTGGATCTCTCTTTCTGTTTTTTGGAGACAGGGTATTGCCATGTAGTCCAGGCTGATGTTGAACTCACTATGTAGTCTGGGCTGGACTCAAACTCATGGTGGTCATCCTGTGTCAGCCTCCTGAGCGCTGGGATTACAGGGCTGTGTCACCATGCCTGGCTAGATCTGTTTTGTTCTACAATCATAAATGATTAGGCCTTTTCTTGTTCCATTGGTCATAAATGGTCAATATGAATTTTCAGATTGCTTTTTCTAGATATGTGAGAAATGCTATTGATATTTTGTTTGAGACTGTACTAAATCTATATATCAGCTTTGGAAGTATAATCATTTTGCTTATATTGGTTCTACCTATCTAGGAATAGGGAATATCTTTCTATTTTCTTATATCCTCCTCAATTCCTTTTTCAGAGTGATGTAATTTTTATTTTAGAGGTCTTTCACTTCCTTAGTTAGGTTAATTTCTGTGTAACTTTTCTTGAAGCTATTATGAATAGCATTATTTTACTAATTTCTTTCTCAGTGAGTTCATTGACAGTGTACAGAAGCACTATTAATTTTAGTATGTTTATTTTGTACCCTCCTACATTACTGAATTTGGTTATTAATCAAGGAGACTTTTGGCAGAACTCTTTTGGTTCTTGCAAGTAGAGGATCCTGTCATCTATAAATAATGAAACTTTAACTTTATCCTTTTCTGACATATACCTTTTATTTCTTTCTCTTGTCTGATTGCTCTAGCTAATGTTTCTAGGGTATCATTATCTTGTCCCTGAATTTTGAGAACAGCTTCCAGTTTTTCCCCATTTAATATGAGGGTGGCAATAGATCAGTTATAAATAGCTTTTATCAGATTAAGATAAAGTCCTTCTATGCCTGTTTTCTTTAGGGTTTTATCATGAATAGATGTTGAATTTTGTCAAAGGTTTTTTCTGCATCTGTTGAGATGATCACGTAATTTTTGTCTTTGCTTCTGTTTATGTGATGAACTACATGTATTGATTTGTATGTATTGAACCATCTTTGCATCTCTGGGATGCAGTTTCAGTTACAAAAATTGATCTTTTTGATGATTTGTTGTGTTCTGTTTGCCAGTACCTTGTTGAGGATTTCTGCATCTGTATTCATTGGAGAAATTGACCTATAATTCTTTTTTGGTTGGATCCTTGTCTGATTTTGTGATCAGGTTAATTCTAGATTCCAAGAATGATTTTGGGAGCACTCTTTCTCTGCCAATTTCATTAAAATGTTTGAGGAATACTGGTGTTAGATCTTCCCTGAAGAGTTTGGCTGTGAAGCTATCAGGTCCTGTGCTTTTCTTGGAAGGTTTTTTTGTTACTGCTTTAATTTCATTGCCTTTTTCTAGCTTATTCAAGATTTTTAATTCTTCTTGGTTTATTTTTGGTAATTCAATGTATTTAGGAATCTCTCCATGTCTTCTGATTTCTCCAGTTTTTTGCGAATGGATTTTTGCAGTAGTTTGCTACTAATTTTCTATATCTCAGTGGTATCCTTTTCAATTTCACCTTTTAAACTTCTAATTGCATAGATTTATATCTTGTCTTTCTTTTTTTGATAAGACCGGGTAAGGGTTAGTCTATTTTGTTTATTCTTTCAAAGAACCAGCTCTTTGATTCATTGAGTTTTTCTATTTTTTTTGGTTTCCAAATTTAATTGATTTGTGCTCTGATCTTTATAATTTCCTTCCTTATATAAGCTATGGATTTGGATTGTCTTTGTTCTTCTAGGTCTTTGAGGTGCATAATTAGGTTTTTCATTTGGACACATTCTGTTTTTCTGATGTGGGCATTCACAGCTATAAACGTCCCTCAGAGGCCTGCTTTCACTGTGTCCCCTAAGTTCTGGTGTGTTGTACTGGCATTATCATTAAATTCTGGAACTATCTTATTTCTTCCTTAATTTCTTCTGTGACCCATTGATTATTCAAGAGTGTTATTTAATTTCCATACACTTGCTTAGTTTCTCTGTTTTTTTTTTTTTTGCTATTGATTTCTAGTTTCATTGTACCATGATATGATAATATGTATGGTAAAATTTTGATCCTTTTACATTTGCTTAAGCATGCATGCTTTATTGGCTAAAATGTGGTCTTTATTTGGAGAAAGTACCATGCACTGCTGAAAAGAATGTGTATTATGCTGTTGTTGGGTGGAACACCCTGTAGATGTATATTAAGTGTGTGTGTTCTAAGGTTTGGCTCAGCTCTGCTATTTCTTAAAGTCAGACAGACTACACGTCCATCCAAAACTTCAAGGTCATTTATTCTTAAACCAGACATCCAGACCATTGGCATAGTAGTTGCTATAGCAAGTGTCCCACTGGTAAAAGCAAGAACAGCATTTCAAGATCTACTCACAGTACCCACAATAAACTAAGACTTAGATTTAAATGTTCTTCTTAAGTCTCTTTTAAAAATATCTTATCTGATTAAATCCCCTGGAATAATAGTACACTTCAAAGAAAATACTGACTGCTTGAAGAGAACAAATACTATGTTTTTGCAACAGTAAAAGACAAATGGTCCAAGATAACCTCTAAAACAAAATGTTGATAAGTGTGATCACCATAGAAACAGAGAAATGATAATCATTATAGTTTCCGAAATCCTGAAGTTACTCTCTTTTGTACAAAAGGAAATCCAAACTGCCACTCTGTGCAATGGGTCCCTAGACTTTGGCCCCACTCTTTCCCTTAAGGGTGTACTTTCACCTTGCCCTGGTTTTTCTTTGCAATAAATTCTGCCTTTACTTTCACAATGCTTTTGTGTGTCTTGGCTGAATTCTTTGATCAAGGACACAAGCACTGAGGAACTCTCCCACCAGCCTGTTAACAATGAACCTAATTTAAAGATGGAGAAATTGACGCTTATAGGGTTAGGAGGGAAAGCCCCAGGCCATACACTTGAAACCTTTTAGGTCTAAACTTCATGTTATCAACAGGCAGCAGAATATCTGGTATGAATGTGCTACATCTGCTTTTCTTAAATAAAAAAAAAATCCTGATTATGATGAACTTTCTTATCCTTCAAATTAAAAGTATAACAAGCAAAACTGGAGACTTGCAAGGAAGATTTATACCACAGGACACAAATACAGATGTGTCCAGAGTCAGACAGGTCCCTCAGCAGGTGAAGAGGCATCTGGGCTCAGTGACAAACCCTTTTTCCCTGTTTATAGTTTAGCTTTTAGTCACTTTATTTATGATATCTTTCACCACCCTAATTTTTGTATCATTAAATCTATGTTCTTTTTTGTTTAAGGCTTCTGGGTTCCCTATGGAGGCCTTGCAAGGCCTTATAAAATAACTCTTATATGGGCACAGAGGTGTGCCTGTGAGTCCCAGCAACTCAGGAGGCTGGAACCAGAAGATGGCTTGAGCCCACGAATTTGAAGCCAGCCAGGGCGATGTAATAAGATGCTCATCTCAAACAAAAAACAAAACAAAAACCACCACAACAAAAACCCCTCTTCTATTTCCTTTAGTTCTTTATATTCTTTTTTATGTAAAAATTTAAATCTAGTCACTCTTCTAAAATCTTTGAAGGTAGAATTTTTTCTTTCTGAACAAAAAGTCAAATGTCTTTGATTAACTTTGGTTGTTGTTTTGAGTAATTCCTTCATTCATCCAGTTCTCCAAGCTAGAAAATTCAAACACATCCCAGGAAGCAATTTTATGAAACAGGAGACCTATTGGCTAGTCTTGAGCAGCTTAATGCTCTAGAAACATTGTGTGGTGGTCTAAAGTCATCTCAAAATACTACGCTACTTTTTCTTCCTATCTCATTAGAAGTGCTAGGAATCATCCTACTGAGTGTTTTCTATTTGGGTCAACACTCCCTGAAATGTTCTGTGCACCTCATCTCTGCAACCCCTCCAGGCTTGTGTTTATCCACTTCTCCTTTTTCTGCTTTAATTATTAGGTTGGTTACAATAATTACATTAATCATTCTATTTCAGTAATGTTTATAATGGGAAGAAGAAGGAACTATACAGGGAATATACAAATACAGCATTTTGTAAGTCGATTAGAAAGAAAGTGGAAGTTTGTGATCATTATTATACACACTGCACACACAATTTTACTGACAGTTTTCAAATAAACAGTTCTTGGTCTTATTTATCAATTCTGCCTTATTTCTTCTTTCCTGTCTCCAACTTCTGTTTTTAATTCTTTATAGTTTTTCCTTCTGCTCTCTTTGGACTTATTTTTTTCCTTTTTACTTGAGTTGAATGCATAGGCTACTTAATTCAGAATTGCTTATTTATAACAAAAACATTTAAAGCTAAGTCTTTTCCTCTGAATGCCACCTTGGCAGCATTCTCCAAAGCAGTTGACGACTTTATGGGCACATCGGTGCCAAGTTCCTTTACTTAGAAAATCATCTGCATCACACTAATACTGGGGGAAGCTCAGTCCTTGCAGGCTGAATTGTACCCCAAAAGTCCTTAGCTTGCTAGATGGCCCTCAATGTAGGTATCTAGGGCATGAAACAACTTTCCTGCGACTTCCTCTTTCATTCCAAATGCAATGGTGGACTTCAGTGGAGAACAGATACCAAATTGCATGTTTCCTTTCTTTTTCAAAACCCAGCTGTGCTTCCAGCCTTTACCTTAGCAAGTACAAGGAAATGTTTAGACCTTTGGGACATTATTTAAAGTTACATAAAGCTCAGAAATAGTACATATGTTTTGTAGGGGAACTTCTTTTTCAACTTGGTCTAAATTGTTCACCCTTTTTCAGAATTTTGTGTTATGATATTGAGGCCTTTTTCAAGTTCAGATAAATAATTGTAGATTTTTCTTTATTATGAAGTTCTTTTTGTTGAGTGTGTGGAAGAGTTATTTGTTTGTATTTTGATTTTGAAGCCTATGTTCTGTATTTGTGGGGAACTCGTCACTTAAAGTGACAAAAAAACTCTCAAACTGGTTTAAGCCAGAAAAGGGGACTTTATTAGAATTAATTAATATGCACATTCACATACAGAATATTGATGTTGAGCTATCCAGCTCGATTAGGTGCTGAACCAGTGTCCCAAGAAGCTCTTCTTTGTATGTCCACCCGCTGGCTGTTTTCTCTGTGCTGATCCAGGTCTTCCTTCTACCTGTTGGGCAGCTCTAGCAAATCTCTCACCCAGAAACTCCAGAGAGAGCTCAGACCTTGCTCTCCTTTATCTGACTTGGCCATGTGCCTGTCACTGAACCAATCATCGTGGCTACAGAGACAGATGCTCTGATTAGGGTCAGGCTGACGGAGTACTTCGTATCCAGTACATAGTTTATATGGCCACCCTTTTCCTAAAGCACCTCTGGAATCCAGTTGAGACTCATTTTAAAGTGCTCCTATCTCCTCGCAGAGTGTCTAAGTCTCTTCCCCACCTCACCTGAGTCTCTCTTTACAACCTCAGCTTCCACTTCCCTTCCTCTCTCCCACACCCTGTGCTACTCCCTATTTCCAAACAAATGTGTTCCTTTGCTTTCTGGCTTGGTACACACTGTTCCTTTTTCTAAGAATACCCTCTTCCCTCTTACTTAGCCTGGAAAGTACTTGGGCAGTCACACCATCTCTTCCTTGGAGTCCTCCCCTGCTATTCCATGTCATTGCAGACAGGACTTAATCATGTGAAACTGTGCCCTATTCAAGACATGGGGTATCCATAGTCAGTAGGCATTCAGTTAATGTTTATTGAAAAAACGTGTAGATGCCATCAACTCTTCCACGTTCTCTTGGTTATTTTATCTTTCCTGTTTATCATAGGGTTCAGTGTATCTCCCATTCCACCAGTTGGTGTCTTCAGGTTTGTTGAATAGCTATCCTCATGCCACTAGGGCTTGCTTTTCCTGCATGTCCCAGAAAACCAGAAGTATCTAAAAGTTCCCATGCCCCAAGGACAGTCCTTACCCAATGACTGATCTTGTGGGGGATATAAAACTCCAGCTCCTTTTCCCCAATGGACAATTCTAAGGTATGAGCCACTCCATCCCCAAAGCTCTTCTGCAGAGTGAGTCACTGTTACCCTCTATAATGTGCTCCATTACTTGATAACATGCCCTAGCTTCACCTCTTTCCCTTCCCCACCCTACTCGCCAACTCTGTTATTGGTTTTCCTTGGGGACATTTCCTCAAATCACTTTCACATAAAACCCCAGGTCTGCCTTTGGGAAACTCAGTCTATAACAGAGTTTATGATTCAGTGAACAGAAAGAAAAGCATAAATAATTCAGAAATCAATAAATATTTATTGATCAGTTACTGCATGAAAGAAACCAGAGAGGACTCCTTACTGAAACATGTCTTCCTGAAGAGTGAAGATTTTTACATATGAAAGAGAGCCAATACATAAAATGAAATGTAGTGAAGAGCAAGCAACTATGAGACTCCAAGAAGGAAGGATTGCCATGGACACAGGGGATGTGAGAGGCTGGGAAGACTTCTTAGGCAAAAATGACACTTCATTTGGGGGCCCAGGTGGTAAGGACAAAGACCCTGTGGATACAGCAGTGCCATTAGGGTGAAATGAGGATAGTTTAAGGCCAGGACACGACGATTTGGAATCCATTCAAGTGAGCTTGGATCTTATCTCATAAAGGGATGGGGGGAATCAACATTAATTTATTCATTCAACAAACATTAAGAGTACCTGTAATATGTGGCACACCCACATGGGAACAAGGTGTGCTCTAGGAAGGAAGGGTGTTCCTTCACTGAATGACCTGTTCTGTCCACCAGAGTCTTGACTATATTTCTTAGTTGGATCCACCTAACATTTGAGGATAGATTTTTTTCTTACAGACTTTTATCATGTGTGCATATGCTTTTCTCATCATAAGGCAAAACATTATCATCATAAAAATGCAAAATTAAAGTGTACATCACAGGAAAAGAAATGTCTTTTTTTCAAGACAGAAGATGGAAAATCTTAAATGTGGGTTGAGCTTCTGTTTACCCCATAGAAACCTTTTGGAGAGGAGGAAGTCCCTAGGGTCAGATTTGGCCTGGTTCCCCAGGAATGATATTTGGAGGAGTGGTGCTGTCTTTCTGTTTTTCCTCCAAGTATGTAGTTGAGTTCTGTTCAGCACCGTCTCTATGCTTTGAAAGGGGTTTACAGTTAGACTGAGGCAAGTGTCCGTGACTGGAATGATATGGGGACTACAGAACAGATGACTTAAGACAAACTGCAAAGTCCTGAAGAGCAGTAGCTCAGAGCACAGTGAACAGGATGGCACTGGTGACATTGAAAGGGATAGCTAAAGATTTCTTGGGAAGCCAGAGGGACATGTGGAAGACTGCGCTTTCTGCTATTGGGGAAAATTGGGGACTGTAGTCCTTATATTCTGAATATGTAAGAAATGCAACTTTATTTAGTAGGCATTGTTCAGTTATGTTCAGAGAGGTCTTTGCTGCATATTTTGTTTTATATTATTTTATTTTGTCTTTTCTGGAACAGGGAATTGAACTTAGGACCTCACGCTTGCCAGGCTGGTGCTGTGCTGCTGAGCTATATCCCTGACAATATTTTATACATTTTTTGAAAATTTTTTTTATTTTAAAGATAGTAAAACCCAACAAAACCAAATAAATCCAATCAAAACACAGAACATCAAAGCAGGGTAATAGGAAAACAACAATGGCTACTATCATATATCTTGTTATCTTCACAGTAGTTGTCCATTCCATCAGATATAACAAAATCAGACCAAAACAAAACAGAATAAAACCAATCAAAACAGAATATTGAGTAAAGCAAAAAAAATTAATAAGAATAAAACAAAACAGTGAGAACATTATTGGACTTTAAAAACAAGCCAGAAAAAAATCCCCCATATTTGCAGTATTGCATTCTCTTATCCTCCCTATAGATGCTCAGACTGTCAGCCCGATGCCTGTAAATTCAACCTAGCAGTATAATCCTTCAGTTGCTTTTTGTACCTCAGTTGCTATTAGCTCAGGCAGACCTCCAAACCAGCGGTGGCTTATGGGGTGAGAGGGTTTGGTGATTTTTCAGCCTGCGCGCCGGTAGGCTTACAGGAGGTACTGACTTTTCTCTTCCTGGGTCCCATGGTCTGCAAAGCTTGCCAGAAAGGCTGGATAGTTGGATCCTTGATCAGCTCCTCCTAGTCCCAGCATAGCTGATTCTCAGGAGTCGCTGTCTGACTTTTCTTTCTCTTCCTGGGCTCCACATGGTCTATTTTATATATTTTAATAAAGATGTGAGGCATTCTCCACAAAGGTTATACTCATTTATAGGACCACCAGCATCCAATCAGCCAATCATCCTAACACTGGGTATTACTAAATTTTGTTCTTTAGTAGTCCAATAGATGAAATGCAGCAAATATATATACATTTACATATGTATCAGTTAAATATACTATTATGCATTTCACCTGCATATACCCATATTTAATAAGTAGTAAGATTGAGTATCTTTTGGCTTAGCATTTTTTAGTCACTTATATTTCTTTTACAATCAACTCATCACGGCTTTGACAGTTTTTGTCATTTTTTTATGCTTGTCTTATTGATTGTAAGAACTCATCGTCTATAAGCAATATTATCAGTTTTGATCAATATATCCTGCAGGTGGTATTCCCAGTAGAATGTAATTAAATAATTATCATAGGGCCGTATATTTCAGTATTTATGATGATGACTGCCCCATATTTCAGAAGCTATAGTTATGAAGTCCTTCTTTTCATTCTCTTTAGATTTACTCACGTGTTTATTGAGGCATAGCACTGGCTCCTAATCCTGTAACATTAGACATTCTCCATGCATTTGCTCTTCATTTGGGTTTGTCTTCAAGGTGGCTGCATTACGTCCTCAATTGTATTTTTCCAGAATGACTTAAGAACTCTATTATCTGAGGTCTTCCTTATTTGAGCCTATCTTTCAAATCTCTTTACATACGAAAAATATTCCAACTCGATGCATAATTCAGTGATATACTGATATTCTTTTTAGATTCCTGGTGGAGAAGAAGTGGGAGATTAACTGGATAAAGAATTCAGCAATCTATTGATGTTCTTTTTGGATTCCTAGTGGAGAAAAGCAGTGGGAAAGTCAGGGATAGAGAGAGTGAGTTGTGTGAATCAGAAATGAATGGAATTTCAAGTAGCTAGACGAGAAGGTTTTGAATATTCCCACAAAAAAGAAAAAAATAAATGCTTAAAGTGATTGTATTAGGCAGTTTTCCTATCATTGAGACAAAATATTTGACATCTGCAATTTAAAGAAGGAAAAGTTTTATTTAGCTCATGGTTTCAGGAGATTCAGTTCATGGTTGCTGGCTCTAAGGCAGGAACATCATAGTGGAAGGACATAGCTGCTCATTTCATGGTGGTCAGGAAGCAAGGTAGGGGAGCAGGACTGGAGAGAAAGGGACTGGGTGTCAGATATAGTGTCAAGGGCCACATTTCCATGATCCACCCAGACACACCGAAAAGTATGCTTCACTAGTCTACTGGGTATTTCTAAATTCAGTGAGGTTGGTAAATCAGGATTGACAGTTACAGGAATGGATGTGCTTATTATCTTGATTTGATCATTACATAGTACAGTGGTCCATCAGTTCATGAACCTAATTTATTTTATGATTTTGGAAAAGATGACTGCACTTGTGTTTGTGTGGAAAAGATGGTAGCAGTTGTGTTTGTTACCTGATGCAAAGTTTGCAAACAAAAACAAAATTTTGCCAAGTGTTTCTGTTTGCAAACCAAATTGTTCCCAAACCAAAGTGTTCTTGAATGGTATACCTATATACCACTGTATACAGGTGTGTGTGTGTGTGTATATATATATATATATATATATATATATATATATATATATGTGTGTGTATACATTGTATTTCATTTATACGTGAAACATTCTAACCCATAAATATATACAATTATTACACATCAATTAAATCCCTTAAAAAATAAATGGAAGGTAGAGTTGGAGACAGAGAGTGGCCAGGTTTTAGGTGCTTGAAAGCAGGCTGTAGGGTACTGAAAGCATCTGACCAGAGGGAGGCTGCACACAGAGCCAGACTGTAGGAAGATCAGCCTGGCAAAAGTGATGAGAAGAATTAGAAGAGGGGAGAAGGGACATTGCTATGTTATCAATTAGGAATGAATTTGGCTACAAGTCACAGAAGGCTATAAATAGGAACTTACATCATATAGCAAGAAAAGAAGAAATAGCAAGGGCTATGGTTGTTTTAACTGCTCATTGATGTTTGAACTGATGCCATTGTGGTGCACTTTGCCTTTTCCTCATGATTGCAAAATGATTGCTGCATAATTTCTACTCCATAATTCCTACTTGCTGTAAAGAACATGATAGAGAGGAAAGGAAGAATAAACAACTCATTCATTTTATTAGGAAAGTAAAATCTCCCAGAATTCTCTTTCCTGCCAGGAAGCTTCTGTCTATATTTCATTTGTGAGAGCCGTGATATGTGAACACGTGGCCATCTTGTGTACAAGGAGGTTAGGAGGGCAAGTTTTTAAGCAAGATTTTAAAGGAAAAAAAAATAGGGAATGGAAATTTACAGGCAATTTAAAGTGTCTACCAGAATACAAAAAAAGTACTATGATTGATACTAACAGAACAAAACAAAAACCCAGGATAAATTGAACTATGCTGAAACTAAGAACTTTTGTCTAGTCACCAAATACTGTAACATCACAAGCAGAGCGAAAAGGCAAACAACATTGTTCAAAAATTATTGGTTTATTAAAATGATTCTGACAAAAAAAATTTACAAAGAACTATAAATAAATAAGAAAAAGACAACCTGAGGAAAAAACTGGCAAGTCATAACACACAGAGAGCGTCAATTCACAAAAGATTATCTACACAGTCTCTAAACATTTGAAAATGTGCTCACCATCATTATTCCTCAAGGAAATGTCCATAAAAACCATATGAATACCTAGGTGCAGTGTACACACCTGTAATAATCTCAACACTCAGATGCTGATGCAGGAGGGCTACAAGTTCAAACCCAGCCTGGGCAACTTAATCACTAGCAAGACCCTGACTTAAAAATAACAAATGAAAAAGGGCTGAGGATATAGCTCAGTGCAAAAGCCCTGTATTCAATCCTGAGTACCACAAGATAATCAATCAATCAATCAATCAATCAGTCAATTCAAAAACCATATGAGTTACCATTATATACTTACCAGTATGACTAGAATAAAAGATGGAAATTACCAAAGACTGATGAAAATGGGGAGCAAATGGAGCCCTCACATTTTGTAGGTCGGAAGGAGAAATGGTGCGATAACTTTGGAAACCTGAATTCAAACTAAAGCTGAATATATGCATGCACTGTGTCCTATCAGTTCCATTCAAAATGCCCAGCAAAAGAAGAAATATTCATGTGAGAAACACATATGTGTTTATTTGTTCAACAAAAGGCATGTACTAGAATATTCACAGCAGCTGTACTTGTAGTAATCTAATCTGATTCCTGCCAGGAAGCTTCTGTCTATATTTCATTTATGGGAGCTGTGACATGTGAACACATGGCCATCTTGCGTGCAAGGTTAGGAGGGCAAGCTGTTTAGCAAGATTTTAAAGGGAAAAAAAAATGGGGAATGGACGTAATAAGTGTGACTTATTAGACTTAATATGATGGCAATGATAATCTGATACCAAATATCTCTTGATAGAATAAATAAATGTGACCTGTTCATAGATGGAATACCATGTGCCAATGACACTGAGCACTCTACAAATATCTGCAATAACATATATGAATTTTAAACCTAATGCTGAGGTAAAGAAGCTGTGTAGCATATGCTGTATGATTACATAAAATCAGAAATAGGAGAAACCAATGTATGCTGCGAGAGGAATACTGGCAGATGGGCAGGGAGGTATGGGGAGGTACTGAAAAGGGGGCATGATGCACCTCCCACTGGTGATGTTCTCAGTCCAATCCAACCATGAGTTATGCACTTGCATTCAGCATGTGGCAATTCATTTTGCTGCATGTTTATAATATATACTTTCCCATTTGCGTGTTACACTTGAATAAAGAAAAATCCAAGGTTTTTGAGAAATTGAGATTTTTTTTTACCCAGTGATTTTTTTAGTGCATATTAATTATGCAGAAAAATGGGTTTTGTTGTGTGCATGTATCATGCATTGTTCTTATCTACTCCCTCCCATTTTCCTTCATTACCCTCCCCTTCTCCTCTCCCTTAGACTTTTCTCTACGAGTCTCTCATCTACTTTCACGTAATCTCTCCCCACCCCTGATTCCATGTATGAGACAGAACATGCCTTTCTGAGTGTGACTTATTAGACTTAATATGATGATCTCCAGTGTTAAAAATGAACACCACACCAGCTGCGAGATTAGGAAAAAGGTCTTCACTATCTTCCTGCCTATGAAAGACGTTGCCCATTGCACCTGTTTTCTGCAGGTCCATCACGGCACAGGGGTAAACAGGATCACCTGCCACTGCCCCGACTCACCAAACTGATCCTTAGTTCAATCAGAGGAGCAGCAACACATGGCAGTCACTGAATATATCTCATTTATCATAGGCATCCCACAACCAACTGAGCTAGGAAGGGTACCACAGTGAAGCAGTGGGGAAGTGGTAAGTTAGCTTCTACGGAGGGCAGTCGTGTAGTGCCAGCAAATGAATGGCCATGCTGGAATGCAGGCCAGCGAAATCAGGTTTCCTGAATTTTTTATAAATAGACAGATTAGGTATGGTGGTACACATCTGTAATCCCAGCATTTGGGAGGCTGAAGTAGGAGGATCATGAGTTCAAGTCTAGCCTGGACTACCTAGTGAAACTCTGTCTCCAAAAAAAAAGAGGAAATGCAGGTTGTTGTTTGAAGTCTTTAAGTTTTCAGATTGTGGAAATTCGTTCAAATGAACCAGGGTGATCAAAACATGCCTTTGGGCCATATTTGGTCTACAAGCCTACTGCCTGCATGCTTTCCTACTTGCAAGGTCTGGGCTAAAACTTGAATGCATCAATGTGGAAACACTGTCTCCTGGAGCTGGAGTAGTAAAAACAATAGCTGCTCTTTTGGGGCACTCACTGAGACCTTTACCTAACAGTATTTCCTCAGTCCTATACTATTTGTGTAACGAGAACCTTCCATGAAAAAGAAGAAAACAAAACAAAACAAAGGAAAAGAAACCTTCATCTATTAAATGCACAGCTCAATTTCAAAAACATTCGAATTTAAAATAAACAACATTCAAATTTAAAATCGAAACCTATTAAATATAGTACACATTCTTAATGAATTTTTACAAAACCATTATGGGATGGGAAGGAGGTTAGGTCTATTTTAGCATGAAGCTTAGTGAGGTTAACTAACTGTTCCGAGCTCACACACCTAGCAGGTAGCAGGGCCAGGACTTAACAGATCTGTTACGTGCCCACCCGGAACCCTGGTCACTGCTATACACTGCTTCCTAGAATGTGGTATGATTATCGTTGATACCAAATATTACAGGTTTTGGTGAATATTACAGTAGGCTAAGTAACTGTGATAAAGAGACCCAGACATGTAATGGTACAAATGAAATTCAGCATATTTCTTGTTCATTTAACAGTCCTTGGCTATTCAGGGTGTGGGTCACATCTCATCCCTGAAGTCCTCCAGGGCAGTGTGTGACTCTACTCTTTAACATGTAGCTTCCAAGATATTATCAGACCAAGGAGTTGCAAGGGGAAAGAGCATGGAGGAAGCACCTGCCTTAGCTTGGAAGTGGCAACCACTCAGTTTATTCACAACAACCTAGGCCATACAGACCACAAAGAAGGGCTGGAAAATGAGATCGCCACCGTGGGATAGCTGCTACTCAATTAAATTGGAAGGTGAGAATACATTTTGGAGAAAAACTACTGATCTCTTTCACAAAGTAACTTACAGAGATTGAAAAATACTGAATCACAGAGAAAGACTCAATCTGGTGCTAAAAATGTCTTTAACACTTCTAGCTTCTCCCCCTCCCACTCCTCGTCACAAAGAAAGCAGACGTTGGTATCCCATAGAGCTTACTAACTTTGTTTATTTATATTTTATTCTATAATCACCTGCTGCTTTTTGGCAACTCATATTGGGCAAGGGTCAAAAAAATTCCCTTCGCGAATTAATGTATTAAAATCAAAAGAAGCCAGAAGATGTTTTAAAATGTCAAATAATTGTACACATAGATATTACAAAAATTGTGAAGGTGTTTTGTAAATGACTGAATGCTGATCGAGTGCACCATATTGCAGGCACTATGATTGTGTCCCTGAAGCTGGATGGAGCAGCCCAAAGCTAGGCCCTCCTCCTCTGTTCCCACTGGCCAGGTCCTCAGCGCATAAACAAGGTTCTGCCCAGTGCCTAAAGCTGGGGCTGGGAACATCTTCTGTCTCCCCTTTTCCTTTTGCCACATTGAGCCACCCTCCAGACTGGGTGTTCTGGCTGAGTGCCTGACAGTTGACTGTCACATGTTCTGAGGGAACAGGTGGGTGTGGAGCCAGCCCTAGTTCTGGAATTGATTGAGCCCAGACTGCAGTCTGGAGCCGTTCTCCTTCCTGGAAATGACGACTGACACAAGCATTTCTAGGTATTCCATCTGGCAGGGGAGGAAGAACCAAACTTGCCCAGGGAATGGGGGATCATGGGAAATCCCTTGGAAAATGAAAGACACTCATGTGATCTGATAAGCTTTATGTCTAGGATTGTTGCAGGCTCTGGATAGCCAGGTAATGACGCATTGCTAATTGACAGGGAAATGCAAAATGGAATGATGAGATACTTTTCACTCTTTAAAGCAGCAAAAAGTTGGAAAATCTAAAAATACTAGTGAATGAGGTGAGGAGATGTTCTCTCATATAGCTAGTGGGATATCTTGGAATATTTATGTTAGGGAACAAATCGGCACTCTGTGTTGCTTAAAAAGCTTTTACCCATGTGCCGATGGAGGTGCGTACAGTTTTGTTCACTGTGGTGTGGTTTGTAATGGCAAAACAAATAAAAATATCAGAACTGGATACAACCTAGATGTCTAGTGTTGGGGGCAAATTAATAAACTATGGTGATGGCAGGCAGAATAAATAACCTTGCTTACATGTATTAATACAACAGAGCTAAGAACCACAATACCAAGTAATAATAGCACGATTTTCTATTAACAAAGGTTTCCCAAATTAGTGGCTTTCAGCAACAACAAATGTTTATTATTGTGATAGTTTTTTTGTTTGTTTGTTTGGTTTGAGGCAAGGTCTCACCATGTAGTGCAGGTTGGCCTTAAACTCCCTACGTAGCCCAGGCTGGCTTCGAATTTGTGATCTGCCTGCCTCAACCTCCTGAGTGCTGAGACTATATGTGTGTGCCACACCTAGCATTGTAGTCATCATTTCTGTTAGTCATGAAACCAGGAGTAGTTTAGCTAAGAGTTTCTGGCTCGGGATTTCTTGTGTTGTTACAGTGGAGATGTAAACTGAGGCTGAAGGAGTTGAAGATTTGGTTGGGGTGGGCGGACCCATTGCTAAGGAGGCTTACTCATATCTGTCAATTGGTACTGACTATTGTGGCATGTCTACCTCCACGTGGCTGCTTGAGTATCCTTATAACTTCTCAGCTGACTATTCCCAGAATGAGTGATCCAAGAGTGTGTAAGCGAGAAGGGGCAGTTTCCTTATGACCCAGCCTTAGAAGTCATACACCGACCCTACTCAATAGGAATAAGTTGCTAAATTTGTTCCATGTTTGAGGTAAGAGAAGCTAGGTCCACCTAGTTAATAATGTTTCCATTGCTGAGACAAAAATGAGAGAAAATGAGATAATCAACTTTATAAGGAGGGAAGATTTATTTTGGCTCACAGCTTTGGAAGTTTCAGTCCATGGTCACTTGGATCTGTTGTTTATGGACCTATGTTGAGGCAGAACATTATGGTGGGGAGTAGGTGACAGAGCAAAGCTGCTTACCTTATGGCAGCCAGGAAGCAAAAAGAGAGAGCTCATTTTTATGATAAAACCCCTCTTCCAGAGCTCATTGAACTATGAATCCATCAGTGGGTTAATACATGGGTGAGGTCAAAACCCTCACTATCCAGTCACCTCCCTAAGGCCTCACCTCTGAACGCTGCTACATTAGGGGTCAGGGTTCAATATTTGAGCTTTTGAGGGACATTTTAGATCCCAACCTTAACAGAGGAGTAGAATGGTATTTGTGGATATATCTTAAAACTTGCACATGTGTGGTCTGATACCATTTATGTGGTTAAAAATGACATAGATCAGCCTGGACAATCAGTTTCCTATCACCCTTGCTTTGGAGATAGCTTCAGGGATGGATTCCACATTTGGGCTCTGGAGAACCTTTCTTCTGGGTTTGCTAAGCTTTTAAGATACGAGTCTTGGGTTAACAGAAGTTATTTAGCCCTTCAGAATTAAGAAAGTCTTTCTGAAGACTGAGGGGTAAAGCCTTGATATAATCATTTGAGCCCCTGAATCAAAATATAGCTGTACCTGAAGTTCTTTTTCTGGTCTTTTCAGTTATATAAAACAATAAGTTCCCTTTTTTTAGCTTATAATTGCTTGAACTGGGGTTCTGTCCCTTGCTACCATGGCATTCTTCACGGACACAATACCTAGTGTTGGTGCCAGGGTTTAGGTCAGAGTTAAGATGGAGCTGAGGTGTCAGGTATTGTAGAGGTTTGTGATGATTAGTGCAGGCCCTCATAAACACTTGCTTGGATTATCTCAGTAATCTCTATACCAGTCCCCTAATGTCACCCTCATTTATTCTCTATCTGCTACAATGCAGATAGATTCTGACTTGGAAACAAATGCAATCATATTGCTCTCCTGCTCAAAACCTTCAATGATACGAGTATCTGGAGAATCAGCCTCTAAACCCTCAGTCTGAGTTGCCCAATAATTGATTTCAACTTTTTTTTCCCAGGACTATGTCCCACTGCACTTTAACACACACACACACACACACCCACACACACTCCTTTTCTCCTGTTTAGATTTAGGTTTAGAGGGAAACATGTAGCACTGGGTTTGGAATTAAGACTAAATATGGGTCTGTAAAAAGTAACCTCCAAGATAATCCTCAAGGATTCTTGCTTCTTGGTATTTATGTCTTTGAGTATTTCTGCTTTGTTCTCCCATAATTAAAAGAGTCGTCCGTGTAACCAATATGATATTATGGAAATGATGGAATATGTGTGATGCTTACTTTTTTATATCAACTTGACTGGTCCATGGGTACCAAGATATTTGACTAACCATTGTTTCTGGATGTGTCTGTGAGGATGTTTCCTGATGAGAGTAGCATTGGAACTGACTGACTCAGTAGAGGACTAACCTCCTCACATGAATGGGCATCAGCTACTCCAATGAGGACCTGAATAGAAAAAATGTGGAGGAAAGGACAGTTTGGTCTTTCTGCCCAACAGTGTGAGCTGAGACCTTGGTTTCTCTTGACCTCAGACTGAGACACACAGGATTGGTTCTCCCCATTCTGAAGGTTTCAGATTTGTATTGAAATTTAAAACATCCGTTCTCCTGGGACTCAGATTAAAACTATACTGCAATGGTTTTCCTCTGGTGTGCAGATAGCAGATCATGGCCTTCTCAGCCTCCATGATCATGTGAGCCATTTGTTTTTACAAAAATGTCTATAGTATGTTTCTGTTGTTTATCTCTTAAATCTCTTCGCCAATCTGCTTATCCTCCTCCATCCTTTCTCCCTGGGAAATTTTTGAATCCATTCCTTAAATAAATTGACTTGATTTTATGCAACAATCTTCTGCTACCTGCATCTATTGTGATATATATATATTTTTTTTTCATATTTTTTTTTCATGTTCTAGGATTATTTTCTTATTAAGAATTTCTTTAAAGATTCAATAGCTTCAAGTTGTGTTAGACTACAAATTAGCAATTTTTCCCTAATGTTTTGTCCCCGGAGCAGTTAAGAATGACTTATCCTGGGACATTTGCTCTGATTCTTCCTATCTATATCCTTGCGACCTGTTAAGTCTTTGTATATATCCAGTCATTCTTCTTTATTTGCCCATTTTTACAGAAGGAGGTCCATGTTTGTTGAACACTGGATGTTAAGAGGAGTTAAACGGTCTGTTTAAATATTTTTGGCCTAGACAAAGAAAGGAGGGAAAAGTGCATATTTACTGTACCTTTACTTTGCCCTATTAAAGAGTCAGCAACCTGTGGAGATAGGGAGGGAACTTCAACCGTAGGCAGATGTGGTAGGGTTATTTCTCCTTTGTGCCAATGTCCTCTTGCTATCTTCACGTTTGTTTTAGGAGTCAGATTTAACTGGGACAATGCCACCTTCTTTAACAGGCTTACCTGGCCTTACTGGGAGTCTTCGGGGATGTCCCTGTCTAACCTGGCTTAAAGAGACACTTTGGGAACTTTAACTGATTTAAACTTTGCTTCCCCATAAACTGGCCTTGTGTTCGTTCTACTATGTCCCTTTGGAACTGACAAAGTTCAGAGGGATGTTTTGGTCCCTTCTTCTTCATCAACTAGATTTTTTTGTTGCCTGGAATAAATCATCAGAGCATGCCAGTTCTTACCCTCAACCCTATCTAAACTTCGTGTATCTTACGTGGACTCCTACTTATGTTTCTGGACCACTGTAAGTGGTAGCTTTTCTTATTTTCTATTTGTGGAGTTTTTTCTCTCTGCATAAACCTTGCTCTTGCTTTGCCTTATCCTCCTTCTTTGGCCAACCCAGTCATGCCTCAGGCCTTAGATTAAATCCTACTTCCTCCAGGAAGGGCTCCAGGAAGATTAACCAAGTAGAAACCCCATGCTATGATCTTACAAGTGCTTGTATTCTACTGATCTGTCTTTCCCTGTAGATTCTAGCCTAAAGAGTATGGTTGTTGCCCATTCACTCTTTCATTAAAAAAAAAAAGTATGAAGACCCAAGTCTATGTGAGGTAATTTTCACCTTTTGCACAGTACATATACCAGATTATTTACTGGAAAAATATTTGGCCAACTTCAGAGAAATAAGCCTGAGACTGGCTGATGCAGAGAAAAAAATATTGGGGCAGCAGTGGGTAGAACATTGCCACAGGCCCAGGGAGCAAGATCAGTGGTAGCAGGAAGGAAACAGAACTCTTAACCCAGGGTCCACTCTTTAACACATGAGGGACAGTCAACATCCAAACCCTAGCAGTGATGGATTGATTGGTGGTGAGAGCAGCTAACTGGGCAGAGGAGGTGTCACTTTAATTCAATACTGGATTTAGTAAGGAGAAACATGTTTGGAAGGGAAAAGATAGCAAGTCTAGTTTTGAATACAGAAACTTTTAAGGTGTTCGAAGGGTATGAAGCTACAGATATTTAGAAGGCTATTGAAACCCGTGGATCTGGGACCTCTTAAGTGTTTCATAAATATGTAGAGTTAGAATTATGAGTCAGGTGGGGATAGGGCAGCTATGGACAAGAGCAAGACATCGTAGAGAGGTCAAGTGAAAAGAAGACTAAGAAGAAAATCATGCAAAATTGTCATGTGGAGAGGTAAAACAGAGGAAGGGAAGCCAGCAAGGAAGCTGGGGTAGGAAAAACAAAATCAGAGAAATAAGCGCAAAACCAGACCAGCCTGTGCTACACCAGACATGATAAGAACAATTTTAATTCTTTGGAAAAAGAAATGTGATAGAAAGTTCAGCACATGAAAAAAGACTCAGCCTCATTTATGATGGAAGAAATGCACAGTAAAATAATAAAGAGGTGTATTTCTAAAAAATAAAAGACTGATTTTTGGAGTAGTCTTAGGTTCAAGTGAAACTTGAAAGGTACAGAGATTTCTCATGTGTCCTCTTCCCCACACACAAACAGCCTCTCTCATTATCAACTCCCCCACCAAGGGGGTACATTTGTTGTAGTTGAACCCACATTGATCCACCACTGGCACCTAAAGTTCATAGTTGTCATTAGGGTTCACTCTTCATTTGTCTATGCTGTGAGTTTGGACAAATGTATGAGATGGCATGTTCTTAGTGTAGTTTCACTGCCATAAAAATCCTCTGTGCTCTGCCTACTCATAGACCCTACCCCTAATCCCCTGATCTTTTTATTGTCCACATAGGTTTGCTTTTTCCAGAATGTCATGTCATTGGAATAATGCAGTATGTAGTATTTGCCAACCAGCTTCTTTCACTTAGTAGTATTCATTTAAGTTTCCTCCATATCTTGCCATGGTGTGGTAGCTCGTTTCTTTTTCAGCACTGAATAATATTATACTCTCTCGATATGCCACGGTTTACTTCTCCCTTTAACTACTGAAGGTATTTAGGTTATATCCAGTTTTGGCAATTATAAATAAAGATGATATAAATGTCTGTGTGTTGTTTTTTACGTGGACCTACGTTTTCACCTCCTTTGTTGACTCACTTTTACACCTATAAAATTGGCAAGAAAGAAAAAGTTTAACACTATATTAAAGAGAATATGGGGGAAATAAGCACTCTAAAATAGTAAAGACACACCCAGTAATTTCTGCTTCTAGGAATGTATAAACAGGCATACTTACAATTGCATACAGAAAGGTTCATAAAAGAATATTCACTGCAGCAGTTTCACTGTAGGAAAGAATGGAAGAAACTCAAATGTCCATCAATATGGGGGTAGCAAAATAAATTAAGGCACATCATTTCAGTGGACTGTATGGGGGTTGCCAAAACAAATAAGGAAGATGAGTACGGGTGTGGAACATTATCTAACATATTTGAAGTGAAAAAAGGCAATAGCAAGACATAACATGCTGCACTATTTATATAAAAATGGGTAAGGGTGTGGCTTTGGAATCCAACTGCCTTCCTTTAAATCTCAACTCCATTGCTTTCTACCTATGCAAATGGAGGGAAGTATCGTGGGCTTATTTTCTCAGCTGTCACTCTTACCAGGTTACCAGGTGTAGGAAGAGGAAATTTACTTTTCCTTTTTGTACTTTTGCTTTTTAAAAAAATGATGGGAGAATGTTACCTTTTGTTGCGGTTTGCAGTGCTAAAGATTGAACCTAGGGCCTAGCACAGGCAAGTGCTGTGCCACTTATCAACACCCTCAGTCCTACTTTAACTTTTTAAAAATAAAAGTCTTAAGCAAAGAAGTTATATAAGTAGTAGAGCAGCATGCAGGAAAGATGCTTATCACCACCACCACCATCATTACCGTTATCAGAGAAATACACATGAAAACCACAACAAGATACCATTTCATGCCTATTATTGTAGCTCAGTGATAAGGATGGACAACACCAAGTGTTGGTGAAGATGTGGAACACCTGGAAATCTCACACACTGCTGGTGGGAATGTGAAATGGTAAAGTCACTTTGGAAAATAAGATGGCAGTTTCTTATGAAGTTAAGTGTATACCCATCTTAATGACCAACACTTCCACTTCTGAGAATTTACCCAAGACAGATGGGAATTTATGTTCACAGAAAGCCTTATACTTGCACATTCTTAAAAGTTTTATTTAAAATAGCAAAAAACTGTGGGCTTGGATGGTACTCAAAGGTAGAGTGATTGCCTTGCATGTGCAAGGACTTGGGTTTGATCCCCTGTACTGACACAGCAAAACCACAACCAAACAACAACAACAACAAAATTCCCTCCCTACAAAAAACCACCCAAAAGCTAGAAACAATTTACAAGTCTATTAACTTGGGAATGGATATGCAAATTGATATATTCATACCATGGGGCAAAAATGAATGAACTAAATTGATGAATCTTCACAACATGCTAAATGAAAGAATTCAGAAACTGAAACCCAAATACTGTATGATTACATTTATAAAAATTTAGAAAAGACAAGATTATAGTAATAAAAACCAAATTACTGCTTTCCAAGGGGTAGGATTTGGGAAAGATGAACGGTAGGAGACACAAGGGAACTTTGAAAGTACTGTAATGGAAATAGTTTATATTATCATAGTGGTAGTGGTTATGTGACTATGTGTGTTTATTAAAACGCCAAAAGAGTACATAAAACTGTAAATGCTATAAACGGAGCTAGATTTAACAAAAGCAACTCAGTATAACAACCATAAACTTGTTAAAAAGTTTGCCTGGTCTATAATGTTCAGTGACACAGACAGAGCTTGGGCTGTAATGTCCAGCGACAGGGAAATTAAACAGGACGAGCTTGGGAAGGGTGCAGTTGGTTGACTACTGAAGCATCAGGGAAGATGGAGTGAACCTCAAACTGTAAGTAGTTGAAGTTGGTAGGAAATGAAGTGGAGGCAACCATCCTCAAGGTTACCTTCCAAGAAATCTGTCTGTGTTGGATGTGGAACACACGTGACCCAGTCCCTCTGGTTACAGAAGTGGTAGCATTGTGGTTCATCTGGTCGGTACAGTCTGATAACCTGCCAGGGCCTGGGTGCGGTGAAGTGGTGTATAGTCTTTGTAGAAAGCGCTTTGAAATAAAAAGACCGTACACCCCAAAGTGCAAACCCTTTGACCTGACCACCAGGAATTTATTCGAGGGAAATAAATAGGTACTAGGCAAAAGAAATATAAAGTTAGTGCCATTCATGACAAGAGCCATTAGAAAGAACCAAAGTATAGGGTAGTAGAGGTTTGGCTGCATAAATTAATAGTTTATCTCAGAGCTCACTTTTAGCTTTTAACTTTTTTTTGGTGTGTGTGTGTGTGTGTGTGTGTGGTACTGAGAATTGAACCCAGAGACTTTGCACTGAGCTTCATCCCTATCCCCTTTTATTTTTCATTTTGAGACATGGTCTTGTTAAGTTTCCCAAGATGTGCTCAAACTTGTGATCCTCCTAACTCGGCCTTCCAAAGAGTTGTCCTTTAACGATTTTTGATCTTCACAATAGTATGGGAGAGGAAAGGATTGGGTGAATGAAAAATAGGGATGAGGGGAAGACTTTTGCCAAATATCCTTTTTTATTTTTTGAATATTGAAAGATGTGAATATATTAATTGTCCAAAAGTTCAAAACTTTAGTAAAATAAAAATTATGATCTGGAGCTATAATTAATAACATGGAACACATTCCAGTGTAGCACTTAGTAGGAAAAAGAGACTACAGGGAAAAGTATATACCCGATATATATGTAACATATCTATACATATACACTGTATATATGTAATACATATGTTGCACACACACATGTATAAATGCATGTAATAAAGTGTCAGCTATAGTTAAATCTGTATAGTGGTTATTTGTGACTACGATTTCTCTTTTTATATATGTACTTTCTAATTTTTGAAAGAATGACAAATGTAGGTAGTGTGTAATTAAAGACATACTTTTTGGGTACTAGTGGGAAAACTGGTGAAATTAAATGAAGTTCGTAGTTCATTGTGCTGTGTTGTACCAATTCTGATTTCATAGTCTGGACAAATGACCCCTGCTTTGTGAGACTAACTTTAGAGAAGCCTGGGTAAAGGGTATATGGGAAGTCTTCATCCTATTTTTGCAACTCATTTGTAAATCTAAAATGATTTCAGAACCCAAAGCCTCTTTCTACTTTTTCTTTTTTATTCATGTGTTGCTATAGTTACAAACATTTAACTAACAGTTCAACTGGATTACAAAGAAAATACACAACTGACATTTTAAGAGGCCTTTTAAAAGATGTTTCGGAAATATGTTTACTCACATAACCAATTTTTCATTTACAGCACTGTAGGATAGAGAGAGATGTGACAAGGACAAAAAACTTTCTGGGGAGGAGAGGAAGACGGTAAAACATGAGAGAGATTTTTAGGACAAGAAGGGTTTGCAGAAGCAGAGGAAGAGCCAGGAGAACAAGATGGGTTGAAGATGTAGTTAGGAAGGCTGAGGAAGAGGGCTGGGATGTGCTAAGGTAGAGGAGAAAAATACATAAAGCCAACAGGAGATAAAAGTTTACAGCCACAAGAATTTGTTTATGCCAACCTACCTGAGTTTCTCTGCAAGGTGGCAGCCAGCTCACGTGCTCAAGGTTAGGGGAATGAGGAAAGGGTGGAACTTATAGGCACAAAGAAGGCCTGGAAACCAAAATGAGTCACACAAGCCAAATGACACGAGAGAGCGGTATTTCCCAATCATCCCAAGAGATAAGAATCATTTGGAACTTATTAAAGTGATTGACGTGCCCTCTTGGCCTCCAACATATACTACCCTAGTCAGCAATTTCCTGAAAGAAGCTTGATTGTCTTTATGTTTATCAGGTGCCCCTGGTGAGTCTTACCTTGAGGATCACCTGCAGAACACTGAGGCAAAGCAATGCCAAACCCCGAAGGGTCCATCTGTGGTCTGAGTGAGACCTGGGCCTCACTTGGAGGCAAGTCAGGTTTGTAAACCTCATTTGAGACCTAATAAATTAGAATCTGATTCTTAGGTGATTTATGTGCACATTAAAGTTTGAGAAGCCTTATATTAAGTCAGTAGAACTGGTCAACTGGCACTATTACATTATTGTCCCCAGAGTGGTTAGCCCACTAACAGGAAGAGAAAACTCCAGTATGGACTGATGTACAGTTGTGAGGCTAGAAAGGAGAGGAGATGTTAAGAGGGTCGTTGAAATGTTAGGATATGGGGTCTCAGAAGGAAAGAAGATAAGGAGAGCTGATGAGTTGGGATTTTAGGGAAGATTGAGGGAGTTTAGAGATTAAGATTGGGTCTAGGAGGAGGGACAGGGAGGACAAAAGTGGGAAGGGAGAAGGCACAGAAAGTATTTTGAATCCCAGGTGTAGTCTTGAGAGTGGTTGGTGCTGAGGGATGAAAATGAAAGTTACTGAAGGTAAGGAACTCAAGGAATTATGGGGTCTCCTGATTGAGGGGCTGTTCGAATTTCAAGTATAATTTGCTCAAGATGAGGACCTATGCTTATGTGTTCAGCCATTGTTCTTTGAAAATCCACGTGACTTGGGTAGAACTCACCCATATCAAGGACAGGCATGTGACATGATATGGTCAACTGAAATCCTCTATTCTCCAGCCACCAGGATTGGTTCAGAGCTGGGCATGTGAGTCAAGCAGAACCCATTAGAATCCCTTCGTGAGTTTGATGTATGAGGTGTGATAGAAAAATACAATGTTTAAATTTTTAAAATTTCTTATGGTAAAAGACACACTGTCATTAATCCACCTAAAAATACTCCCCATTGCTTCAAATGTACCATCCTACTGTTCTTGCCACTTTCTGAAGCAGTTCTGGAAGTCCCTTTTTGTGAATATATTTAGTTGTGCAGTTGTGGCAGTGTTGATAGATATCCTCAATAGATTAAAAACTTTTACCTTTCATGAACATTTGGGCTGAGGAAGAGTCAGAAGTTACAGGGAGCTAGATCTTGTGAATAAGGTGGATAAGGACACACTGCTATGTTTTTATGTGACAGAAATTGCCATAAACAGTTGATCAAGAAGGTATAATCAAATAACATGAAGAATGTTTAAACAAAAAATTATTACAGTAAAAGACACATTGCCACTGATTTCCTTTAGGATACCCCAAGTACAACTCCTTGCTTCAAATAAATCTATCCCACCATTCTTAGCAAAGTGTCTTTTACTACAACAATCTTAAAAAGATCTTTTTAAACCTTCACCATAGTTTTTGATCACCCCGTGATGTATGCTAAGGAAAGAAGAATCTCATTTTCTGACTTAGAACTGAATAAGCTGTAGAACAGAATAGACTTGGGGGTGATAATAGGTGACTCCTGCCCCATGGAGACAAGTAGTCTGAGAATAAAGTTGAGATCACGGGAACAGGTAAAGGACATGAATGATGCCCCATAACTGAACACCTGGGCACCTAGCTGAAAGCTAGGTGCATCTGCACTTTCATTTAAGAGAGTCATGACATCTCCTTCTGCTCTTTTACCAAAGCCAGTGTAAGCTGGGGTGTCTGCTGTGCCCGAGAAAGCATGAATACGAGAAGCATGGATACAGGAAGGAGACTGGGCAGTAAGGGTTGAAGTCTTCGATAATCAGGGGCCCTGCATGATGGTGAGTGATGTGAGTAGGGTTGAGAGATGCCAGCATGTCAGACAGAGGAGTTTCAAAGGGGCAGGGCTGTAAGTAGTGAAATAGAGTGGTATCTCTAGAGGGTCTGGGAGAATGCCAAGATCACCTGGAGGGAGGTTTGCAGGCAAAGAAATAGCCTCCACTAAAAGTCCGATAATGAGGCAGGACCATCAAGACCCTGGTCACTGACCGGACCTGATCCTAATCTGGGTTGAGCCCTGATCCTGGGTAAGCTGGGTTCTCTTCTGGCCATAAACTGAAACTTGACTCAGGCTTCCTGCTGACATCTGATCCTGTCCCTGTTTCACACTTAGTGTAGTCAGAGCTTGCTGACTCTATGCAATCATAGTCTCCCCTCATTTCTTAAGCAGCGTCTCTCACTCTTGAAGGCCTGCAATATTAATCAGAGATCTCAAGCCGTCACCCAGAAAGCCAAATCCAGTTTTCCATCTGGATAACCAGCTGGCGATGGCCCCAAATGGTCCTGTCCTCCCCAACATCTCTGCCCTGGGGAGGAAGTGGTGAGGATATTCTCTTGGCCCTTAAGGGATTCTAAGCCCATCAGTTCCCATAATCTCCCAGTCGAGGGCAGACTGGCTTTTCTTCCCCACTCCCCAGATGACTAGTTTGGTGATTTCTCAGATACCCAGCCTTAAGCCAGGAAGTTTAAGTGAGTAATAGCAGATCCCAGACCACTGCCTTGACCTTAGGAGTTGCAAAGCCTGAACTACTTTTATCGATGTTGCGATTTTAAGTTAAAGATAGAGCACCTTTTTTTTTTTTAAACCAGGAACTCCTAGAAAATATTTCTCTGTGGTCCTAATAGTTCTTTTTAACCAGAATCTACCTACCTCTAGGGCAGCAAAGAAAAAAAAATTGCAGTTGGCAGTATTTGCCCAACTGTAGCCAATTCAGATACCTGCAGGCAGCCTTCCTGACATCTGATGCATGGTAGATACCTAACGTTAAAATGACAACAGAAAAAACTCTGTTGAGGATCTTGTGTGAGCCTTGTCCTCACAGAGTACTTAGTATCTGCCTTATCTCATTTTAGCCTTTTAACAATCGTATATAGTAAAAACGAAGGCACAGATTGGTGAGATAACTTGCTCAGAATTGCACAGCTAGTAAGTGTTGAGATTTGAATTTGAACCAGGTAGTCTGACTTTAGAGTTTAAGAGAGAATTATTGGTTAGGTATGTGGATGGAGGGAGGGAGCAAGGGAAGGATGGATTGTGTAAATGAATGGAGTGATGGATGAATATAATGATGACAGGTAGATGAGTAACTGGAGGTGAAATTCCAAGGATACCTCAGATATTTGTTCTGAGCTCGACAGGGAGCTGAGGATTGAAGATTGTGAGGTTGGTCAGGAACCCCAGATGGTAAGGGTAGCCTTCCGTCTTACCAAAGCACCCTTGCTTTTCCAGTCTTTCACTTGTGTGTACTCGAATTGCTTTCATGCTGCTGGGTTGGGAAATCCTCTGAACTGGATTGAATGACCCAGGAGTGAAAGATGGCTCAGATGATATATCATAAAGCCTGCCATTGTGAAATCATGGCTGGCTTATTGATTGATTGATGGATTGCCTTTATTTTCTTCTTTGTGTTTTTCTGAAAGTGGATAGAAGGTATTTATTATTTATACTGAACCCTGGTGGCTGTGGGACAATTACTGCTTACCCCACTCTTTCAGTGTGGCTGTTGAGAAGGTTTCTACTCCAATTCAGAAACAAACACAAAATCCAAGCCAGAGGGGGAGGAGCTAAAGATGGTGGAACAGTAAGCAGCAGAGTAAATAGTCTCTCTGAGAGAAACAGTTCAGATGCTGGAATATCACATCATGGAGAGGACAAGAAGGAAGCAAGTTGGTCCCCTGGACCAAGGAAGAATCTAAAATACAAATTGAAGCCCACAAAGAGAATAAAAAGAATTTAAACGAAGAAGAAGGTGGTGGCTGACAGTGCCTCAGCCTGGAGCCGGATCCACCCTGCCAGAAGACCTGCTGAGCCTGGAGACGTGCAGTTGCGGTTGTGGTCATGGTCGAAGCTGCGGTCAACCTCAGAGGTCTCTGTGGAGAGGCGCGGGAGTGAAG
>RJWT010003173.1:0-37497 GCA_004365215.1 Cuniculus paca | reverse complement strand
TACCCTGTCCCTGCCAGTTCTTCTGTCTATAAGAACAGGTCTTCTGGGAGATTGAGTTGCCTGGTGATTATGGTCTTCTCCACCTCCATCCCCCACCTCAGCCCCACTTTGATCCTGAACATTAAACGGCTCTGCATCTAATTAAAAGTGCATTCCTGGTCTTGTGAAACTCTCTGAACTGACCAGTCTGGCAGTTTATAGAAAGACTCAATCAACTGGAAATCACTGTTTATTGTGATAAAAGAAAAATTACAAAACCTGACAACTACACAATTTGAGGATAGTTATGCCAGTTCTCTGAAATCATGGTGAACTATATCTTCAGTTAACTGTCAGAATAATTGCCTAATAAATAGGTTAGGACACACATTATTGTCTTTTACTTTCTGTCTGCCAACTGCAGCCAGTTCAACTTCCTAAGGAGTCATAAACTCTTCTAATTATTTCCTTTATAAACGAGAACCAGATGCAGTTTTTAAAGGTGAGATGCGACATTGCCTGTGGCAGACCAATTTCATGGCTATATACTATTATTTTGACAGTTTATTTTATACCAGCTTAATGAGGAAGGGTTAAAAGTGTTAGCAGTAGAATCGGACTTCTGAGCGTAAGCAAGTCTTCTATATAGTAGCAGCACAAATTCAGGCATTTCTCTCAAACTCTCTTATTTTGGGCTCCTCATTTGAGCTCCCTCGGTAGTGGTGAGGACCAGATGCAAGAACTATGTCATGAACTATGCCCGGCAAACACCTAGAAAACAGCACTTAGCATAAGTTACTGTACTTATTTGTTTGTTGTTACCAGTATCATTACCTGGAATTCAGCCTCTAGTGGAGATGGCTCACTGGGTGGGTCTCTTTTCTTCATGTTATGTAGATATGAATGTGAATGTAAGTCAGCCAAATTTACTTCTGTTTCTCCAAACTGGTTGTATTCCACTAAAGCCTGATGGATCAGGATATACTGTGCCTAAGATATCAAAGAAAAATACAGACAATTAACTGATGATACAGCATTCCATACACATTTAAATAAAATATGCATTCCCCTATTTTGGAACAATTTTTGGCAAAAAATAAAAAAGATTGATGACTGTAACATGTAAATATTCTGGAAGTTTTATCTCACAAGTTTTCTAGAATATATGAAAAATCCATTTACATTTTTTCCTAGGAAAAATAGTTTTCCAAATAGAGTATCCATTATTTATTGTATATCTTTTATCTTATGCCTAAAAATTTTAAAAAGAAACATTGTTACCCTCCTCAGTGACTTCTACTGAATTTGTAAGTAAAATTAATAATATAAAGTCTGTAGTAAAATTCACAGTATATCAGAAAAAAGCAAGTTGATATTCTATAGGATACATTTTGAAAGTTTTCTAGAACTTCTTAAAAGAGAGAAAATTATTTAGAAAGATCTTAAATGTCAACCCAAGTGTATTAACTTTTATTTTTTTACTCTATCACATCTGAATACATTATTTTTAAGGAAATGACCTATTGCTGACGAGCCTCTTTACCACCTCTAGTTTCCCAAGTTTGGCTGTATCCTTCTATTTTACATTTTCCTCAAAAAGGTTCTTTATTTCCTACTTAATCTATTTTTATACTTCTATACTAACATCTGTTTACCTGCAAACATATAAACATTATATGCTATTTTGAGCTTTTGTAAAGATTAACAAATCATCCTGTATGTTTCGTTTGCTTCCTTTACACACTCCCTGTTTTTATCTGAGCATCAAGCTGCACAGATAGATACAGACCAAGATCATTCCTTTGAACTTCAGCATGGCCTTTATCATACACAGTCCATATGTCTGCATTCTACTCTTCCCTTCCCCTATTGGTATATATTTAAAGTGTTTCCAATTCCTTGCTGTGCTAACAATGCTGAATGCAAGGAACATGTTTGCACCTGTTTCCAGTTACACACATTTACAAGTGCTTCACTTGAGTAAATACATATGTGTCCTCTTGCTGGGTCAGTTATAGACATTTCCAATAATAACTGTCACTTATCATTACCAGACTCATTGCATGTGTCACAAATCTGTCAAGTGCTTCACTTTTATTTCCTTTTTTGTTATAGACCTGTTAAGTAAGTCCTACTTTATCTCTATCTTGTGGATGACTCTACTGAGGCACAGAAAGATTACTAACTTGTCCAGAGATACATAGAATCAAGATTTAAGACACAGGATTCAAGTTTCAGAAATCTAGTTCTAAAAACTAGTCACCTGATCACTATCTTATTGTGTATCCTCAATTTTGATTTTATGAAATGTTGCCAAATCTGCTTTCAATGTTATTGTTTTTCCAAGTCTTATGTTTGTAAATGATATTTCATTTTTAAAAATATATTTTATGGTTATCTTCCATCCACAATACTTTTAGATACTAATGTGTAATCCTGGTAATGTGTGACTGGTATTATCGCATTTCAGTGTTCAAGAAATTGAGGTAAAGTTATTTTCACACAATTGTTTGAAGTTATGAAGAATTTAGATTTCTTTTGAATCATTACTATTGTCCCCGAAAAATTTAAGTCCCGAAACAAAAGTGAGCCTAATTTTTAAAAGTCGGAACATACCTCCACTTGCACCATGAGGCATCTCTGCTTCCTGAGCTTGACAACATAGCCATACACGTCCACCTTGCCCTCTGCTTCCAGGCCTTCCAGCATGGCATCAATTCCAATGTACGTGCCTGTGCGCCCAACACCAGCACTGAGGAAACGAATGAATAAATGAGTGGAGGCATTAGCAAGGCAAGCAAGCGAGTGGAAAAGTGGTCAAGGGTGAAACAAAGTTAAGAATGTAAGTTTCTCTGAATGTTACTCTGAACCCCATGAATTCATAAAATGATAAAGTGTTAATTTACCACAAAAATTGTTTTAAAAAAGAATATATTTCTACCAGTGAATTGCTTCCCAAAATTGACATTGCCAGTGGGGAGGATGTTTCCAACAGCCCAACTTGTAAGGCTTGGGTTTCTTCTTTCCTTCTTCCCTCCTATTCCCTCCTCTCTTCTCCTCTGTTCTACACTGTGGACTAAAGCCAGAGATTTTATACAGAGCTATATTCCTGGCCAGTTTTTATTTTTATTTTTGACACAGAGCCTCACTGAGTTACTAAGTTGCCCATGTGGGCTTGTGCACATGATCCGCCCTCCTGCCTCGGCCTCCCAGTTACTGGAATTATGGCCACATCTAGCTAGGTATAAGAATTTGAACAGACCCACAATGTGTGCCTGCTGTTACAGTCTTATTTTCTATTAATTTTAAGGGTATATGTGGATGACACATAATAATTACATTTGTTTTGAAGAATTGGTATATATACGATATACATGTATATTTTGTATCATATCTTGATCATTTTCTACCTCCTTCCCTCCCCCAGTCTCCCCTCATCTCTGCTTCTAATTACTCAACTACAGAAAGTTCCCCTCCCAGGTTCCTGCCATTTCTCCTTTATTATCTTTCTAATTTACTTATACTGTGGGTTTCTCATATAAGTGAAACCACATGATATTTAACATTCTGTGTCTGCTTTCGTCCAAGTACTCTTATGAGCTCATCTTTACCTGCAGTGCACTACAATGGGGCCACTGAAGAAGTTGCTGAAAGTATTCACTCTCCTCCTCAGTTTGAGAAGCAGGTGAGGGTCATCAGGCACCCCATGGTCTGGCCAGCTTATAAACTGAACATGAGTCACCGCTCTTCCAGTCCCTTTTTCTTTTTTCTAGATAAGAGATAATATTGAATACCAGAGGACTATTATTTTTCATAGCAAACTACATAATACAAATCAGAGACAGGGAAAACCAGTACAAAAAATTCCTCATTCAAATGTAAACTGTTCCAAGAGTCTTTCCTCATGCGTGCTGCATGTTATTCCAGCCCTGACTGCAGTTTCCTTTCCAGTAGGTAACAAGCTGAGAAATCATGCAAGACTTGTATGCACTGCCCGGCAAGCTCTAGCTTCCCAGTAGAGGAACATAACGTACATATAGCACAAGCTCCTAGCAATATTCATGCTGAAAAAAAAAGACAAAAATAAAAACAAATACACTTCAAGAAAAGGGGGCTATGTGTGGCTATTTGTGAAAAAAAAGTATCAACTAAAGGTCACTATCACTGCTGTTTAAAATTATTCTGATTGGTAAACTTTTTTACACACAGAAAGTTAGATTAACTACGAGGTTAGCACTGTGTTCATTAGGCCCTCACATGTGTAGAATTGATAAATTTAAAAGGAAATTTTTTAAAAAGAAAAAAAAATATGCTGTGTGTAATTTTCCAATAGGAAATAGCTAAGTTGGTTAAGAACAGTAACCCCAGACTATTTGTTCATTCATTTAATAATATCACCGTTTATTCAACACATTTAAAGGAACCCTCTTCTCTAGTGCTGCCAAGTTGAGCACATTAGATGTTTTTTATATGCAGGGGTAAACATGCCTTGAAGAGTGATGTAAATTTGATCCTAACAGATCATGTCCTGGTTCTCAGGCAGCTATTCCTCCTAAAAATCATTGATAATTATTGTCCCATATATATTCCAATTTCTCACATTCAGTATTCTACAACTGCATTTTTATTAAAAAATGGAAAATTATGTAATAAAAGAGACTCACATTTGTAATGTTCATTTTCTGGATGACATAATCTGGGCATCTTTTGTGCTCATTGATCTTTACAATAACATCTCCAAAAGTCCGAGTGCCTTCTTCCATCGAGGGCCAGTATTCTGCACACTTGTTCTAGGATTTTTAAAAAGTCACTAATGAATCTGATTTTTTCACTCAAACAGTTTTTACTACACACTTTAAGAAAACAAGAGCCTAAATTTTTATTCACCTGAAATTCTCAAAACGTCTACATATTCATCATTAAGCACAGTTACACCTGAAGTTGAGGTGCTTGAAATGTACTCTGCTTCCCACTGATGTGTCCTGAAGGGTTCCCTTCACACTGCTTGCCAGAAGGATGCTCTTCCCAGGCTCGGCAGTATAGTAAAAGAACACGCTCAGTGGTCAGCAAAGAGGAGTTGATGGCTCATGACCACTTTCAGGCTGAGGGACTGAGAGGCATTTACTCTTGCTCAAGTCACATTATATGAGTTACCACCTGCCTGTCCAGGGTCAGCTTTGTTTGAAGTATTCACACGTACTTGTGAAGTTAGCACATTCCAGTGTACTGAACTAAAAACAATACTGGAACAAAACAGCAACCAAATAAAAGCCAAGCAATTCAAACTAAAAATTGAGATTCATTTGAACCAGTTATTCTCCTTCTAGGTACAGTATCTTCCCAAAAGAATTAAAGACATCATGTCACAGTAAGGTAGGCATACCTTTGTTTATAGTAGTGCAATTCATAATAGCTAAATCTTGGAAGCAGCCTATATGTCCATCAATAGATGAACAGATAGAGCAAACAGGGTATTTATATACAGTGGACAACTACTCTGCCATAAAGAAAGAGAAACTTTTGTTTCATTTTGTGTCATTTGTAGGAAATTGAATGCACTTTGAGACCATAATGTTAAGTGAAGTAACTCAGACACACAAGCTTAAATATCACATGGCTTCTTCTATATGAAAAACTCAATATAAACAAAGTATGAAATAGAAGATAATAGGAAAAAAAGAGAGAAAAAAAGGCAGTGCAACCCAGTGCAGACCATGTAGCTAAAAATTTACCTTCACTTAGTATAATTGCCTTACATGATTATAAGATCTTTGGCCTATTAGTCAGGTAATCATTCTGTATATATGATAATTAACTTTATAAGGTTTTATAAGATAAACACACGAATCTGATGCTAGAAAAATAAAGAGAGATGGGTAGACAGAAGGGGAAAATAAGGATGAAAATGTGCTATATATATGTGCCAATTCTCCACAGTGAATGCAATCATTATATATTTCAAAGAGGTACTAATAAATTTTTTTTTGAAAAAAAGTAGATTTCCTTTTTTTTTTTGGTACCAGGAGTCAAACTCAGGACCTTGTGCTTTCCAGGCAGGCACTTGTGCCACTGAGCTATATCCCTGGCCCTAAAAGTGGATTTTCTGACATCACTGAAAAAAAGTCAAGCAATTTTCAAATATTTAAATAACTTATATGTAGGCATATATTTACATATGTGCACATCTTTTCTACCTCTATGAAATTTTAAATTAAACGTTAGCATTGATTAAAATAGAGAAATCTTTTAGTCATCAAGCACACATCAATGACTTTTAGAAATTTGATTCAGCACTGCCTTTTCCTGACACCAGCCTCTGTCCAGTAAACATTCTCTGTTCCTACCCTGTTTCCTTCTTCACATCTAGTGACCATGACAATAACTGTGGCTTTCTGTTCCCAAATCATCCTCCAGAAATCATCAACAGTTTCATCCCTGGGTCCTAAGAGAGAAAAATTGTCAGTTGAGAACTATTTCTTAAAATGCTATAAAAATTTTTTCAAAAATAATATTGAACTCAAGTAAATTACCTTGTGCAGCAATATATTTCCTGGGTTCTTTGAAACCCTATTGAAAACATACACAAAGGTGTATCATTTACTGAATATTCAATTGTTCATTTATATGAAAAATTGTGATTTTAGAAGTTGCCTTTGATATGTCAATTCTTGGTTGTAGATTTCTCTGGAAATTTTTTTTTAATTTTAAAATGATAAAAGAATAAAAATGATGATACAGAATTTCAAAACAAAATAACAGATTAACAATGGTAAGTATATTGCATATTATTGTTTTCTAAATAGTTGCTCAGATTACAAGATACAGGCATAAAAAATGATCAAACAATGAAAGCACAAACTATTCTTTTTGATGAGCTAACAGATTGCTAGTATAATTCTAATTCTTAAGAGAATTTTTAAAATTTGTAATTAGGTATTTATTAAGCCAAATATGATAGAATTTACAAACAATATTCATGACTTTAATGTATGTTCGATGTCTATTCCAAACAATATTTAAAAACTAGGGTTCTCATTTGGAATGACATAGCAATTTGCAAGAGTAATTGTGATATTTCTATAATTATATCCTGTTGACCCTTTCAGAACAATCACCACTGCCTTCTTGTCAATCTTATAATTTCTTTCAGGTTTTTTACTCCATTTCTTTCAATAAATTCCTGAGATCATACTTGCTTTTCCACCTATCTTCTGTTGGAACAGGATAGAAGTTAGTACTCATTCCCTATAGTGATTTTATATCATCTCAGTTAAGTGATACAATAATTTTCATTTCATTACCTACAATGTCTGTTTTCTCTGCTTCTGTTACTAAGATAAAGAAGGAACACAGAAGCAGGCAAAATATGCTAACTTTTCCCAAAACTGTCTCCTACTCTTTAAATTTACCATAGTGATGAGAAAAGCTCCAGAGAAAGGGAAGAACTTTTTCTCTGAATCAAATTTTGCACATGAGCTGCAAGAATTCCTCATTAATTTAGTCATGACACTGTGTAAATCATGTTCATTTTTTTCAACAAGTACTTATAGAATTATTACAATATGCCAAGCAACTATCTAAAAGCCAGAGACTCATGCATTCCAATCTCTGTTGGAGACAGATAATTAATCTGATCCCATACATACCATATGCATTTAAACAGAAAAAGTAGGTCATATTTTTTAAGAGATTATCTAAAATAGTGGTGGTGAACCTATAACACACATGCTACAGTGGGCTGTTTGTATCCTTGAAAGCTCTAAAAGGTGTGTCATCACTGATCTAAAGCCTTGAAAAATCTCCAACATTACCAGGTCTGCTCACATTTACTTTATTTTGAAGAACAAATTACCATTTGGAAAAAATACCACACATTAAAATAAACCCGAATTATGAAGGCCTGCAGAGGTTACCTGACAGAACAAGTTACAATAGACTTCAAGACTTTGACCCAGTACTAGTGTACTAATTGCTTTTTGGACTATGTTGTTATATTTGCAAATACTGGCTATCACTGATGAAAAAGCTTATACATATTATGTACAAAGGTAATGGAGCAAAATACTGCTTTATGGAGTTCATGAGCAAGGTCAGGAAAAAATATTTTTGTTGATTAGGGTAATTTCCAGTGATAGTATTAAACAAGGATAGGAAAAGTGTTGTATGTTAGGGCTGATGGGAGACAAGGTTCAAACAGCTAGCTCTAGTATCAGAATGCTTGAGGTAAAATTCTAGCTATGATTCTACTAGCAAAATTGGAATACTTCATAGGGTTGGTGTGAGATTTCATTGAATTAATATACATGCAAAACACTAAAAGTGATGACTAATGTGTGATAAATCATCATAAAAGTTACCATAATCATTGATGTTAATAATTTAGCCTTGAAAAATCATTAGATGTGTCAAAAAGGAACTTTATTAACAATTATAACAGAGATGTTGATGATAGTTTATGCAACTAGAAAATATTTCTAAATTATTCTACAACTTTACATAAACTGAGTGAAATACATGTCCACCCAAGGCCTCAGAATATGCTCTTATTTGGAAATAGTGTCTTTGTGGGGCTAAGGGTTTAAATGATGTCATACTGGATGAGGGTGGGTCCTAAATCCAATGACTGTAACCTTAGAAAGGAAAGAAGAGAAATATTTAGACGCAGTCAAACACAGACACACAAGGAAGTGGGTCATGAGAAGGAGGTGAGTTTGGAGTGACTCAGCTATGAGTAAGGGACACCAAGGATTGCCAGGAGCACCCAGAAGCTAGGAAGAGGCAAAGAAGGATTTTCCTAGCACCTTAAGAGGGAGTGTGGCTTTACCAATATCTTAGTTCCCGTCTTCTGACCTCTACAACTGTGAGAAAAGAATTTTTTGTTGTTTTAAGCCACTTAGCTTGTGACCCTTTGTTAGATCAGATCCAGGAATCTAATACACTGTGGAAATAAAAATTATAATGTGAAATTCAACTCTAATTCACTAAAAATGTTTCTATTCGAGTAGATCAACAACAGTGAAAATGACAAAAAAAGTTTCAATTTCAATTTTTTTCTTTAAGAAAATTTTGAGGATTACTTTACAAATTAGCATGTATAATAGCATGACCTACAATTTGTTCACTAGTTAATTGGCAGTGGAGTATTCTGATGACACAGTCATTTGGCAATGTTGTGTGGAAATAAGCACTTTCATATGCTGTTGGTTGACTGCAAATTGATGCAACCTCAGTGGAGGACCATCTGAAATTTTTAAAAATTACAAATGTGTATGGTCTTTGTCCCTGCAATTCCATTTTTTAGAAAATTACCCTATGAATATATTGCAGCTCATTGTAGAAAAATGAGTCAAAATGGTTCATTGCTTCATTTTTGGCAATAGAAGTTTAGAAACCACATCTAATGCTCATTAATTAGAAAAGGATTAGATAAACCTCAATGCAGTTAGACCATAAAAATGGAAAGATATAAAAATGTTCTAGGACCAGGGTTAACAATCTATGGCCTATAGACTAAATTAAGCATAGCTTCATTTGTAACTCAAGTTTTGTAACTTAGTCACATTATGGGTAATATCTATGGAAGCTTGTCTACTCAAGATAAAGTGGAGTAGTCATCACAAAGATAATAGGTGTACAAAGCCAAAAATATTTACTATCTTGCCACTTATGGGAAACATTTGGCAACCCCTGCTCTTTATAGTGATACAATATATAGACATAGATGAAATAGCAGTAGATAGCAATAAAGAAAACAGTATAAATAGATAGATGATAGATACATAGATAGATAGGATATAGATATGGATACAGATACAGATAGGGATAGAGATACAGATACAGATAAAGATAAAGATAAAGATGATAAAGATAAAGATAAAGATAATGCCACCTCCATATGTGAACTCAGTTCTCATCCCAATTCTGGTCGCAAACCAAACCAGAAGAAAACCGAGTTAAATTTTCCCATAAGGACACTATTGTACCTAACCATTGAATTTGATTCAGTTCTCCTCCAACTCGGTTTGGGACTAGAATCATGGAAAGAATCAAGTTCATGAACTGAGTCATTACTGTATATATATATATATATACAGTATACGTGTGTGTGTGTGTGTGTGTGTGTAGCAACACACAGAGTAGTGTGAATATTGTGTCAACATTTTAATATAAAGTAGGTAACAAATGTTGGTCTTTCCTTATTTATGTATATATAAAGAAACTAGCTGGAGAAATAAGCTAAAACAGAAGTTATTCATTTGGTAGGTGGCAACACTAAGCAAATGGTAAACTGGATGAGAAAATTTTTTAAAAATCTGTGTATGTTTTTATATTGTTTAAAATTATTTAATTCTTGTGAAGCATTACTTATTTAACAATGGTTAAACCTTAAAAATTTTTAGTTCATTGCCACAGACAGATATTTCCGTTTTTGGATAAATACATTGTGCTGCCAATGAAGATGGCCACTGCTGCAAGGCAATGTTTAATTGGAGTCAGGCAGACCTGAGATGAAACCCAGCTCAAACATTTTTTAACTGCATGATGAAAGATGAGATAACTTACTAACCTGAGCTTCTCAGTCATCACTTGCATAGTGAGCATAGTGCATGTGCAGGTGATGTGGGGTTACTATGGGACACATATATCCATCATTTTTTCCAATTTCCAGTGTATAACATGTACCAGAATGTAGGAAGTTTGGGTCTAATCTATTTTTTTCACACACACAAAAGTCTTACATTTTGTCTAGCTCTGACAGGCACATAACAACTACTCTAATAGTATGCTTGCAACGATTTTAAAATACTTGTGAAATTTTGCAAAGCCAAAAAAGGAACAAATGGAGTGCATAGATACAAGAAAAGTCCAAATTACCAATGAAATAGGAAGATATAAAGTAATTTGTCATTTTTACTCACGTCAATATAGCTAGCATTTATATAGGTTGACCCTGTATCTCCATTTATTTCAGATAGTTCAACACGGTTATAGTCATCTATTTAAGAAAAATAAGAACAAATAAGTCAAATAATGAGCAATCAAGTAGTCTAATTATACAGAAATTCAAGCCTTCGTAAGTACTCACATGGAAGAATGTCAACATAGCGGTTTTTGTTTTGGTTAAAAGGCTTTCGAGCATCCTTGATAGAAAACTTACTGAACACCCGTGGGATGCTCTAAAAGACACAAAGAAACATTCTTTAGGTTACAGCAGATTCAGAAAAAAGTTTTCCCTTTAGCGATCATTTTGAGTAAACGAGTCATCCTATAAAACAGTCTCTTACACTGGTTAAACCACTTCCATATAGTTATTGAAATCAACATTATTAGGAATTATGCACAAATACCATTTTTCCTTACTAATCATAATGGATTATTTTCAGCACAAACATCATGAAAAAAAGTTTAAAATCAGTTGCTGTGCAACTTTACAATTCATCTAAAAACTGATGCTTGGATGATTACTTGAGTACAAATACAAATTTAGACAAACAGTTTTTGTGACATGACTTTATAATTGATAATGATGTAATAAAGCATTATACTAAAATATTTACTAGCTTCATACTGTGAATCTATCATCCTTTATCTCATTTGGCCTGTAAATATCTGCTAATAAAATCTTTCTTCATTATACTGCAGTATTATTTCATCCAAATTATAAAGGCAAATGGTCATAAAGATACAGTTAAAGTGACTTTCTCTTGACAAAAGAACAGAATTTCTCATTCTGTGTGAAGAATGATGCATACCTGAAATTCAGCCAGGAAAAGTCGACCTTCATCTGCAATTTTTCTCTTATATGTTTCCAACAAAACATCTGCTTGAATTGGCTCCACATTCATCAGTTGTCTTTCATCATCTGTAAACAAATGAATGATTTGGGACTATGGTTGAGTGTATCTTTTCTATATGCATACAAATTTCACTAAATTTATACTTTGGGCCTAATCCTCAGTTTCTTTCCTTCTCCCAAATATTCTGCCTGGGAATTCTTACATAGAAAATATTCATCTATAAATCAGTGACTTCGAAGTATTGAACTTCATTCTTCTTCTGGACTTTCTACTGTTCCATTATTAGAATGCCCTTCCTTATTTTCTACACTTAGAGAAAAGATCCAGCTGGGCCTGGTGGCACACGCCTGTAATCCCAGCACTCTGGAGGCTGAGACAGGAGGATCGTTGTGGGTTCGAGACCAGCCTGGGCTACAAAGTGAGCTCAAGGCCAGCCTGAATGGCATAGTGAGACCTTGTCTCAAAAAGAAAAAGGCCAGGCATTTAGCTCAGTGGCCTAAGCACCTGCCTAGCAGGCATGCAGTCCCAAGTTCAATCCCCGGGGCTGCAAAAAAAAAAAAAAAAAAAAAGATTGCTGATCAAATAACATCATTATTAGGATATACATTTTTCCATTTGATTACATGTAGTTTATAGCAACTAACACTTATTTTTATATAATAATTTTTATTTCCATTTTAACTTACTATGAAACATTATAATTGTACAGATACAGTAAGCTTCATTTGATTATCCACGAAGCAAGTTGCATTGTTTTTTTCTTTTTGTACCAGGGATTGGACTCACGACCTTGTGATTGCCACGCAGGCGCTTATGCCGCTGAACTAAATCCCCAGCGCAAGTTGCACTCATTTATTGTGCCTCCAGAATATAAACTGTTTGTCAAATAACTTACTACATAGTAAAAATGCGTATTAATCATCAAGAGCCATAATGTATATGCAACTGGTAAATGACAGTACTAAAAGAATTTTTAAAAATAAACTGTCATATAAGTAAAAAGTATGTTTCTCCTGCTATTCCCTGTCCTGTTGGTAGCATATCTTACAGTGCTCATGTTAATGTTTGCCTTTTATGAAGAGTAGACAGTTGTGTGTGAGGGTGGCATGTTTATCTGATTGTCACTGGAAACTTTCTATCTAATCAAAATTATCAAACTGACTAAGGTTTGTAGCTTCTTTGTGTTGCAGGAGATCCCCAGTATTTATTCATTCTGAACTGAGGACACACTGCAGGATTTTAGTGGCTTTGGAAGGTGACGTCTAATGCACTCCAATGTGCAATCAGTATCAATTTTGAGACAAAACCTTTTGACCCTCTCCAAACAGGCTTGACTTATTGCAGTGAATTCTCCTTCCCTGCTCAGGTGCTTGTGGCTCCTTTGTTTTTTCATTTTTCCCTCAGCCTAGCAAGACTAATTCTCGGGCCGTGTTATCTTGTTAATTTATTTCTTCATTGATAGGTGTTGAATTCTATACACCCACCTAACACTGGGGATAGACCAGTGAATGTGTAGAAAAAGCTTCCTGCCTTCCCAAAGCACACATTCCAATTACAAGAGGACAATCAAAAAACAAGTGAAATGTGTCAGGTAGTGATATTTTCTTCAAGGGAAAATAAAGCTGAAGAAGGACTTCAGTGATTCTGTACACAGATGGGTACCTGCTATCACAGAGGAAATCCCTTCAAATTTAAGCTAAGATAATACAGTTCTGAATTCTGCCTGTCCTGTGTAACGGAAGTCAAGTAAGATTCATTAATGTAAATCTTATTTAACTCAATCTCTTCTATAAAACCAGGAATTTGTTTCGCTTTCCGAAGTCAAACTGCTGTTCTTTGTCCTGTCCATAACTGTGCCGCTAGGGGAAACAGCCACCATCCCACATAGCAAGGACCTGAGGACGGTTACTACTTCCTCATCCCTGTGACTGACTTGCATTCTGCGCTTCCCTCTTTCATTCTTCATTTGGTCTAATGTCCCCAAAACACTTAGCAGACCTGATTTATATACTTCTCAAAGTCAATGTTCTATCTCTGTGTAAAACTAGACACATCCAATTATTATGACCTTTATAAATTACTAATTTGTCAATCTGTCTGTCTTCCTCTATTAGTTCCTAACTCTGTTAGAGTAGAGTGTGTGGTGGTCACTGTGGTTTCTTAGTTTGTTGGGCAATCTTTGACAGATAAGAAGCACTTCACAGATGCTTGTTTGTTGGATAAAAGAATTTAAATTTTGTCATTGTATCGGCAAAGGAAGAAGTCCAGTTTAACTTTAAAAGTCCAATTTTTTTTTTAACAAATAAGTAAACCCGAAGAAGAGGGAATATTCATCAGTAAAAAAAAAAAATGTGTGCTTACCTCTTTCAACAAGTTCCTGTTGTTCATCTAAGTTGCTACAAAAAATAAAAAGTATAAATTTCTGCATTCTTAAGAAACATTGAGCTCAGTTGTCATTCCATTTAATTGAGTTAATTTTAATAACTGAATGTATTGAAGGAAGGAATAATGGAGACAAAGTGAATAAATGAAAAGACAGGAGGGGAGAGAGGAAAAAAGAAAGGAAAGGTGGAGAGGTGGGAAAATGATTGGAGGTGAGAAAAAAGAAGAGAGAAAAAAACCAACTGAGGATGTGTGCTGAGCTAACCTCACACAAGTAACTAAACTAGATTATTTGAATCCTCCTTTTTTGTAAAATGTAGCTCTTCCTGGCCAAAGAAATAATGCATCTCCCCCAAAATTCCCTCTTTTCTTTTTCTTTTGGCATTCCTAGAACAACGTCACCCACTTTGTACTAAAAGAATGGTCACATTGTTTTTATCCATCTTTAGTAAAATAAGTCTAATGCTATCAGCCAATGTAGAAAATATGAATATCTACATAAACCAAAGCCACCATAGTAAAAATCTTCAATCCAAGTTCAATTCTCAAATGGACCTGGTGCTGTCCTCTTCTCATGCATCGAAGTGGTTCCCTCCCTGTCTTATAGATACGAGCCTGCACGTTGTTACTACATTATGTGTTGATGCACATATCAATTCTTACCTGGATCTTTTCTTGTGCAGATCATATATTTTATAGAGAACCACAAGCAGAGCTACTGATGTCACAATAATCAGAAACACCAGAAAAGCAATCAGTGCTTTGAAATTATCTAGAAATTAAAAAATAATACATGAGGAAAAATTGCACCATGTGTTTTGCTAGATTAAATAATCACTTTTAAAGATGTTACATTTTAATACCTTAATTTCTGTGCATTTTTCCAAAATAATAATTTCAAAATAAGACTAAATACAACAAATTCCTCATTTTGTAATTTTGGCTATATTATTCAGAACACATAACATTTATATTTAAAGAGAATAATTAGAAAATGAAAGACCAGTTTCCTTTCCTCCCATTAAATAATGTTGTTTTATGAAATACTGTCACTTAGATTTAATCCTTTCTCTCGCATCATTTAAAAAGGACTAAGTAAGTGATCCAGTCACTATGATTTTTGGAGAGAAAAGCATGTTGTTTAACTTTGTATGCAGAAGTGAGTTGCCCCCCAGGGGGATCAGAAAGGCTTCTGACCCACAAAGATAAACCCTCTTGCAAGCTCCCTGAGATATGAAATCAATTAACCAAGAGACAAAAAATATGTCATTTGACAGTGAAAACTTGCCCTGAGTTATATTTTCTCTAAGGCTTAATGTGAAGTCACATCCTTTGCTTTGGAAAAGGCTGAGAAAAGAGGGCGTACTAGAAATGCCCTTGCCCTGAATTAGTACAATATATTTGGCATTATATACAGTGAAAATGCAAAAGAATAAAGCAACAATTCAAGAACCTCAGCTCCAGAGGCTTGGGTTCCAGTCCTAGCTCCACAATGTTTTAACTGAGAACTTGGCCAGAATCCTCACTTTGTATATCTACTCCTTAATTCCTACAATGAGGTTAAACAGGTTGTTTCGCAGTGAACAGTACAGTGCATAGAACACAGTAAGTACTAATAGTTCGCTATTCCCAACAATATTAAATTTTCATTTATTTATTTTTATCAGTACATGTTTGCAGTACATAATGTTTACATTCCTTGTGAGGAATTGGCACATGTACAAAACACATTTAATTCCTTTTTTCATCCCCCCTTCTCTTTATCTCTTATCTCTTCCCATTTGAGAAACATCTATCTCTCTCACTTCCTGTTATTTATCCTTTATTTTGCTCTTTATTTATACTTTGGGTTTCCCATATAAAAGAAACCACGTAATATTTAAACTGGTGTGCTTTGTGCATTTCACTTAATATTATGGTCTCAAAGGTGTGCCCATTTTCCTAATGACTCAAGCTTATCCCTTTTTATGGCAGAGTAAATATCACATTTTTTTCCCTTCATCCCTTGATGGCTGCTTTCAAAATTTAGCTATTATGAATTATGCTGCTATAAACATGAGTATTCCTGTATCACTGTAATATACTACTTTTAACTCTTTGGGGAAGATATCTGGGAGGGGACTAGCTAGGTCAAATGGAATTTCTAGTTTTAGGTTTTGGAGATCTCCACACTGATTTACATAATGGCAGTGCTAATTTACATTTCCACCAGCAATGTGGAAGGAGTCCTTTTTACCTGTAGTTTTACCATATTTTTGAGTATTGTCATTTGCCAAACACTTCTCTACATACTTTGGATATCTCAGAAAACAGAGTGAAAATAAATACACAAAAAAATCAGTAGTATGACTATAGGTCAATAGCAAATTATCTGAAATAAAAATCAAGAAAACAATTCTATTTAAAATAGTTATAAACCAGACGTGGTGATGCGTGCCTGGAATCCTAGCCAACTGGGAGTGTCAGACAGGAAGATTATACATTTGAGATCAACCTGGGCAACATAGCAAAACTTATCTCAAAAAAGGACAATAATAAAACATAAAAGAACTATAGAAAACTAGAAATAAATATAACCAAAAAAGTACAGGATCTCTAAAGTGAGAATTATAGTAAACTGATAGAGAAATTACGTGAATACAAAAGAGGAAAGATATTCCATGTTCATAGATTGGAAGAATGAAGATTGTTAAAATGTCCACAGTACCAAAAGCAGTCTACAGATTTACCGCAATCTCTTTAAAAACACCAAAGAAATTGTTCTCAGAACTAGAAGAAAGAATCTTAACATTTATATGGGATCACAAAGCCCCCAGATAGCCAAAGTTATCTTTAGCAAAAAGAATAAAGCAGGAAGCATTACTTTACCCAACTTCAAACTATACTACAAACTGTAATAGTCAAAAGAGCATGATATTGGAATAAACGCAAGTCCCTAGACCAATAACAGACAGCCTAACAGTAAACTCATGCATCTGTACCCCACTGCTGTTTGACAAAGTTGGTAAAAACGTTGAAGAAAGGACAATCGTCTCAATAAAAGGTGCTGAATAATTTGAATATCCCCACCTAGAAGAAAAATAAAATTAGACCTCTATCTCTCACCAATTACAAAAAAATCATCTCAAAATAGATTAAATACTTAAATGTAAAATCTAAAATGAAACCACTGGGAAAACGGGAAAGATTTCAAACAATGGAATGGGCAAGATTTCTTTTGGACAAAACTCCAAAAGCACAGGAAACAAATGCAAAAATAGATAGGACTGCACCAAACAATCTACACAGCAAGGGAAACAGTCAACAAGTGAAGAGACCACCTACAGAAGGTAAGAAAGTATTTGCAAACTACACATCTGACAAAGGGTTTATAACTGAATATAGCACCTGTGGAACTCCAAAACCACAAAAACTTTTTTCTGATAGAAAAATATAAGAAAAGATAATGTGATTTAAAATGGGCAATAGACTTAAATAGATATTTTTAGAAAGAAGTAGCACAAATGGCCCACAGATCAATAATCATCAGGGAAATACAAGTCAAAGTCTCAATGAGCTATCACATCAACCCAGCAATAACTGCTATTATTAAAATCACTAGTTCCAGGGAAGATATGGAGGAAAAGGAACTCTTGCATACTATTAATGAGAATGTAAAGTAACACAGTCATTAGGGAAACTAGTATGAAGTTTGTTCAAAAATTAAAAACAGAACTACCATGCAATCCAGCAATCCAAAGGAAATGAAGTCAGTCTGTCTAGGAGACATCTGCACTCGCATGTTTATTGCAGAATTATTTAGAATAGCCAAGAAATGGAAACAGCCTAAGAGACCATCAACCAATGATGGGATAAAGAAAATGTGATACACATGCACTCTAGAATTCTCTTCCTCCATAAGAGGAATGAAATTCTGTTATTTGAGACAACGTGGATAGAACTGGAAATCATTATGGAATTGAAACAACTTAGGCAAAGAAAAATGCTGTATGGTCTCACTACCGGGTGAAATTTTAAAAAATTTGATACCATAGAAGTTGAGAGGCACATGGTGGTTACCAGAAACAGGGGAGAGAAGGGAGGAAGAAGATATGGGGAAGTTTGATCACTGGATACTAAGTTATAGTTAGGAGTACAAAGTCCTGGCATGCTATAGTACAAGATTTACAGATAATAATGCAATAAAGTAATGTGCTTTACAAAAAGCTACAAGAATGAATTTTCAAAGCTTTTAACCATAAAGAAGTGAAAAATATGTGAGTAGACACACATTTCACATGTACATAGATTGAAATATCACCTGCTACACCATTAATATTTATCATTTTCACATTTTTATGTCTCACAAATATTAAATATAAACTTGAAAAATTTAAAAGACATCACAGAAGATAAAACAAAGATCCTCATGGCACTTACTTTCTAGTGAAGAAATAGAGACAAAAACACAGAAAGCATAATAAGTATGCAAATGGCACTGTAAGTCGGACGATGGTAGACGTGTGAAGGGCAAAAAGGAAGACAGTGGGAACTGTCAGGCAAGTATCAGTTCTAGAAAATTCACATCTTCATGGGGAAAACTAGACACTGGAGAGACAAACAAAGGGGTGAAGTAACATGAAGATTTTTCCTTATTTTGGGGACAAAGATAATCAAAGTGGGAAACAGGAAGACTGCTTTTCTTTGTGGTCACTGGAGGTCTTCTCCCGTGTGAGACAGTCCTGTAACCCGAAAGATGAAAGTGACACAACCAAGCAACAACTGCTAGGAACACTTTATCTTCTGATCAAATTTTCCATAACTTGAAATAAATTCTCTGTAATTTGAAACATAAAAATTAACTTCAGGTAGAGACAGTAAAACCTGAATTTGAATTGCCGCAGTCATTTCTTTGACTTCTAAAACAGGACATATTGATGAAATTATCTAAATTTAAGTTTTTTCATCTGTAAAGTAGAAATGATTTCATTTTCTATAGGGATGTATTTATCCTAAATGTACATAAAGAATGGGTGGCTAGATGACTGCAACAATATAAGTAGATTATACTTCCACAAGTACATTATTAATAAGAAAAGATACTACTGGCAAAATAGAATACTCTGAAGTGATACTTTGCAAGAAACTATACTGAATGACTATAAATTCGTGCTCCAATCCATAATCATTACTATGACAGATGTTACAAAACTATTTTTTAGTTTTAAAGAGAAAAAACAATAAAAAGAGTAAAACAAAATTTCAAAACAAGATAATAAGAGAGTAATAGTGATTAATACATTGCATTTTGTCAGTTTCAGTGTAGTTGCACAGAGCAGGAGATACAGGCATGTAAAACTGACCAAACAATATTAGCACAAACCTTTCTTTTCAACAAAGAGAAATCAGTAGTATAACTATCTCAACTGTTATATATATATATTTTTCCTTTTCCCTTCCCTCTTCCCTCCTTTCACTCATCCCAGTTTCTCTTTCCTTTTGAACAATTTCTATTGTACATTTCTATTTCACAAATCTATTGTACATCTAATGCGCATTTTGAATCTTATTTAGCCTTTTTCAGTTTCACATACTAGGGAGACAAAACAAGTTTTACACATGTGAATCTGATTTATTGCACTTATGAGTATGGTCTCAAGTTGTATCCATTTGCCCATAAAATTTTCAAGTTTATCCTTCTTTATGACTGAGTATTACTCCATTGCATAAAAAGACCACATCTTTTTTATCCATTTTATTGTTGATGGGCATTTGGTGTTTTACCAGATTTAGCTATTACAAATTGTGTTGCTGTAAACATTGGTGCACATATATTGCTGTAGTATGATTTTTTAATGCACTGAAGTCAAAATGGATCAAACATCTAAATATTAAAATGGAAACACTAAAACTACTGGAAGAGAAAATAGGTAGAAATCTTGAAGGCATAGATGTAGGCAGATACTTCATGAACAAAACCCAGACCACATGGGAAACACTACAAAGAATAAGTAAATGGGATCTCACCTTATTAAAAAGCTTTTTCACAGCAAAAGAAATCACTAGCAGAATGAAAACACAACCCATAAACTGGGTAAAAATTACAGCCAGCTGTCCCTCAGACAAAGAACTTATAGCTAGAACATATAAAGAATTGGAAGAAAATCAGACTCCCCCCTTCAAATTCAAAGATTCAATCCAAAAATTTGCATCTGAGATGAATACACACTTCTCAGATGAAGAAATAGAAATGTCAAATAAATATACGAAAAAATGTTCAACATCACTGGTCATTCAATAGATACAAATTAAAACAACACTAAGATTCCATCTCACCCCAGAAAGAATGGCTTTGAACAAAAATATCAATCAATAACAAATGCTGTTGGGACTGTGGGAAGAAAGGAATGCTTCTCCACTGTGGTGGGAGTGTAGACTGGTGCAACCACTATGGAGATCAGTGCAGAGATTCCTCAAAAAACTGGGATTGGAGGTCCTATGTGATACAAAACTAGTAAGTAGTATGGGACTTTGCTTTGATAAGCATATTAGTAAAAACAGCCAAACCTTAAAATGTATTCTGTGGGCTAGTCACATATTTTTTTTCTTCCACTAATATTAAAGAACTGAAATGATATAGTTCCATAATGGCAGAAACAACAGAGAAAAAAGTGATTATAGGTAGAACAATTTCAAAAAGTTCTGAAGAGGAGAAAATAAAGGAGAGGAAGCTATAACCTAAGTATCATGATAAAAAATATTCATGTTAATTACTCAGAATTCCTGAGTCTCAGGTTTGGGGGCAGCATATGGTGTGAAAGTAAATCACAGGCTGGAAAATGAAACAGTCAAAGGTCTGTGTTAGTAACTTTAGAAAGAGCAATGTATACAACACAAGCATGCACACACACACACACACACACACACACACATGGAAGAAACTATAAAGAAGAGAAATAGTTAAAAGTTATTTGATGAGCTACACAAAGGATGGGGAATGTGACATATACATGTTGTTCCTCATTATTATTATGAAATTTTATTTAAGGGATTTTCTTCATGTGGGGAAAAAGGAACCTTTCCCCACTGTGGCTAGAGTGTATTTTAACATTATTTTAACTGAAAGGTTTTAAAATATTAATGAAACCTATTCAAATAGCCATATTGTCACCAAGGAACGTTATCTTCAATAAGGCGCATCAGATATATACCTAACTCCCACTTCTGACAAGTCAACTTTCAGAGCCAGAACAGATACAGGATAGACTAGGACAAAAGGATAACACTCTCTAAAGCAATACACAAGATAAAGTTATTAGTTTGTAAAAATTACTATAAGCAATGTTATAACTAGTCTGTGTAGATAAATCCTTTTATAAAACATTTTATGAAAAAAAATCCTTTGGTAACAGAGTCTCCTAGTTTCCACTTAAAATATTGCTTTTGGATATGATGTTCATCTGTATTTATCCTGACACCTTAAAATACTATATTTATGGAATCCATAATTTAAACACCTAATGGGAGTATAGATATAATATAGGTTTATAAGAGTTAATGTATAATTTATATAGATACAATAAATAATGGTGACTTACAAGATGTTGTGTAAGGTAGTTTAACTGGATATCCCTCGTGTTCACCATTGAAGGAATATACCTAAATTTCAGCAATAAAAAAGAAAGCAATTTAGCTTTCCAATGTAAAATTATGCATCATAATATAAAACATACATTATTTCTCATGTAATATTTACTTTCATTAAAAATATACGGATTTGCCAGGCATGGTTATGCACACCTGCAATTCCAGCACTCAAGAGATTGACGCAGGAGATCGCCAAAGTTCAAGGCTAACTTTAGTTACATAGCAATTCCCTGCCTCAAAAAAAGCAAAAATAAACATATTTGTTTTAATTTGAAGTTAAAACTTCAAAGTTACGACCATATCTTGCAGACAAAAATTTTTAGAAGGTAGTCAAAAAGTTACACAAAAAAATTTTAGCCTAGTTTTAGCAATGATAATTATAATAAGCAAGAATAAATTAAAATGATTGAAAAAATAAAATCCAACACATAAAGTTACTCATAATTTAAGATTCAATTTCCCTAATAAAATATTAATATCTTCACATTTTATTTTAAATACAAAATTCAGCTACATGTTATTTATAATTATACATAAAATGCACATATTTTTATGGTAATTGCACACTGGGGGTACAATTTACAGTATAGACATAACTAGTATAAACAACTGTCTCATAATATTTAATGTAAAGCAAACAAAGCTGTTTAGATATACAAAGACACTGAAAGGAGTAAAGAAACAATCTTGGCACAAAGTAAATGTATGTAAAAGTAGATCTAAATAATATAATTTAAAAAGATTAACTGTAAATACAAGAAACCTGACAAACATCTAAGCTTTCACCCTATAGGATAGTAAATGATATCCCCAATATCCACAGCCCATTCATAAATATTTATCATATATTATTATAAAGAAATGATTGAAAGATTGTGCTACTTAACGATAAGTAAGTTTGCTGAATATTGTTTATGGTAGAGATCAACACAATTAAAAGAAATCATAAAACCATATCCCAGAATCCTACACAACTATTAAAAATTACATAATATTAAAATATTTAATGTGGAATGAGATGCTTGATACCATGATATGTAAAATACAGTCTACCAGATTGTGCATTCACAATGTTGATAATATATGTAACATATACAATGCGTAGGAATGCATTATACATTCTGAGATTATGTTCACAAAATACAACTTATAAACAGTGAGATTATGGAGAGCATTTACTTCTTCATGTTCTCTGATATTTTCTATCATTTATTTCTAGTATTTTCTAACCTTAAGGTACTTGTAAAAGTTTTTCAGTTGAAAATTTACAACAATAAAGATAAAAAACAGTGGCAAAGAAAATATATGACAAAGTAATAGTCTGTTGTACAGCATTCTGTTTTTTGATACAGAAGAGTAATTTCCCTGTAAGTGAAGTATTTTAAAGTTGTAAAATATTCTAACAAAACATTTGCTTTAAACCACTGCTTTTGACTCAAGAGATAAAAAGTTTGGAGTCTTTTTTAAAATGTTTGAAACTTCTTGAGTTTGACTCCATTAGATATCAGAGCTCTCAAGTGAGCACTGTTCTTCGTATTATGCAAGTACTAGACATTAATCATTATAATATATATTGAAACCATATAGGAATTGTGTATAGGAATTGTGACTTACCCAAAACTCATAATCTGTTGAATACCAAAGATCTTTTACAGAAAATGTGCAGGTATTTTCACGAACACGGGAAATATTTTTAGATTGACCATTATTTTTAAGTCTGGTTTCCAAGAAGTAATGCAAAGAAGGGCCATTTTGCTTATCAGGAGGACTACATTGGACAAGCACACTATTGTCTGATGTCCGCATTACTTTCAGTGAGTTGACCTTGCTTGGACCTATCAAAATAAAGAAAAAATGGTTATTTCAATTACTCTCTAGTGTATATTTAAATTACTGGACAGTAAGTATACAGTATAAGGTATTTAATGTATTACTTTGGGGAGAAGGAGGAGAAGAGAGAAAAAATAAAAATAAAGTATTAGTTTGGAGGTATGACAGCACATAAGTGAAAAAACTACCACAAAACATTTAAAAAACAAATCCCCTGTTCATTCAGTTAGCATGAACACACGCGCTGTGCTTTAAACTGTGAGAATTCATGCAATCCCTGAAGGAGGCTGTGTAGAGTGAGAAAGCAGTGAAAAGTGGAGGAAGGGAAAATGCAAAACCTGTAAGACCTCCCATACAATCCCACTCCCCCTTTCCTGAAGGATCGACTTTATCCTGGTCAATACCGGCAAGATCCTTCAAGAGCAAGGAACAAACTATGTTTGCTTTCTGTGATATCAATGAAACTCAGGGAGACAAAAAAGCACTTGGCTACAGGACTTGAACTTTTTAATCCATAACTTAAATGACCTGGAGAATATTTTTACCCTAACCAGGATTAACAAGTGCTGGTTGGGATCTCTGGAGCTATAGACCCAGCTACACTAAGAGCCATTTCTTCTTCCCTGTCCTGAGTGGATGTCAGGAGCATGCTCAGGGACAGGGCTAGCTTTGAGCCTGGCAAGTATGGAGACATCATACACATGGTGAGAGCCAAACGCCACTGCAACCTCCAGTAGAAAATGTGACATTAAATAAAATAATAGGTAGTTCAGAGTAACCGAAAGAAGAAAATGCTAATGAAGTCTTGTGTATTATGAAGTGTTTTCTCAGGTGAACACGGGTTAATTTCAAGCTTTGTAACACATTGATTGCTAGGCGACCTATCGTTAATGTTTTTAGATAGTAAAGTCAACATTGGGCATGTTTTAAAATTCTCAATTAGGTACTTAAGTGCCTGAAATCTCACAAACTGTACTAAAGTGCTCTCATGCTTTGTTCCTACAATTGTACTACATCTGAAGCCAACCAAGAGTCCAGGTATCAATTTTTAAGTTTTTCGTTTAAATTTATTATGAACCCTAGATCAAGGTATTTCCAGGTCAAGGTATTTCCCAAATGAAGCATAAAGGTAGATGTAATATGAGCTGAAATGTCCATTCTTTCTCCCTCACCAAGCAGAAAAAGGAGCATTAATGCATGAAACTTACGTCCAGATTTTGTTTTAAATTCACAAGTCTCAGCACTCCCATTGCGTTGTACTCTTGCTGAGACATAGGCAAGTAATGATACCTTATATGCTGTGTAATATTCCAAAGAGTTCAAATTATATTTGGTCACATTCTTATTCAGCATCAAGCTCTGGACTTCTCTTCCTGTGAAAAAACAGAAAAAATTAGTCACTAAAGGTCAGAATCACTACATACTTAATTTGCTCTTTATATAGTATCATTCCAAGAAAACTACAAACTAAAGAGTGATTGAGAAATAAGAATGTTTTTGATACTCAGAAGTGCATAAAATTATCAGAAAATGTACTGAATAAATTTAATCATTATACATAGACTCAAATATTCAAAAAATATAGTTTTGTGTCACTAACGTGGAACACAAAATATTTAACAACTTTAGATACATTTGTGAAGATGCTCTGTTTTCTTCTTGAGTAACAGTCTACAGTAGATAGTACACAATTCTTAAATTATGCTGTTTTAATTTTTTATCAAATCTTTCCTGGAAGTTAGTCTCTGATCTTTGAAATAAAGCTGAACTATTATTATGAAACTTCAGGAAAGAAAACCCTTGTTTACCAATAGTAAGATGTATTATACAATACTAATTTGAACAATTAAGTAATTCTTAGAGTTCATGAAACTGAGGGAATGCCTCACTCTGGTGCTGTCCAATGACAGATGAGTGAAAAGTGAATTGGTAAAGGAGAAAAGAAAATGCTACAAATGAAAGAAGGAATGTACTGAGATTAGGGACAAAGCTGACAAGGAAAGCTGGCCAGAGAGGCATATAATATAAGGCCTTATTTAAGTGTATCTTAACAGGTAGAAGAGTTAGCATCCATTAAGGGGAAAAAAAATCACGAGTTACTGAGATTTTTGAGAAGACACATGACATGAGAAAAGATGGATTAAAATAGGATTAGCAAGAAATTGTGTCACTAGCCTATAGTTACAGTAAAAATTATAATACAAATAATAATACAAACAATCATTCACTCCATAGGCCAAGCACTGGTTCTAGAATTAATTAATGTAACTTTCACTATAGTCCTGTAAGTTGGCACCCTTGGTATTATTTTTATTTTATAGATGATACCAAGTAATGTATCTAGAACCTCACAGGAAAGGAAGCGTGAAAGCTGGATAGGACCCAGGCCTGACATTTCCAAGTTTGTGCTTCTATTAAAGTGACAAGTGCTCACAGCAGGGCAGTTTCACCTTTGTCTTGGACACCTCACTTTGCTGGTGTGCCTGGGTATGCACTGGGCTTGTAGGAGCAATGTAGGAAAAGATCTAATTCATGCTTATTTCTTGTCTTAATTACATAGCTGTAGAGCACACAGTACTACCTGCATATCACCATGGGAATATAAAGAGGAAGGTGATATAGCTGTCTCAGCCTGATTAAAAGAGTCTATTTCTCAGAAATCCCCAAAGCTGGGGTTAACTGATGGACATGTGGTAGCTCAGTCTTTCTATGTCCTTTGTGAGAATTCCCTTTGAAGACAGAAAAGGTGTGAGTTCAAGAGAAAATCAAACGGGGCCTTCTTGGTCATGATTTCTGGAACCTCCTTATATGTACACATTGCCTGGTTTTTAGGACAATGCACAGCTTCTTACTGGGATAAAATTCAAGAGTCGAGATACTATTTTTAAGAGCAACTTGGCTTCTCTTGAGTGACCTAATTATGAGTGTTGGCTGATACTCACAGCCACTCTGTACCAAAATAAGTTTGATTGATACATTTCTATCAAGCTTTTATATTAACCAATCTGACAGAATTCAAATTGTTGGTTTTATTTTTGAACAAGGCATTGTTGAAGGACATTGTCAGTGGAAACTTTTTAAAATCAGTAATTCATCAAAGTTTTTAGAAAGATATATTGGAGTGCTTATTTGGTTGAAATTAATATTTGTTTGCAATGTGACTGGATTAAAAGACATCTAGGAAATGACTAGAGCATACTTTTGGGTGTATCTGTGAGGATGTTTCCAGATGATTGGCATGCAGGTCAGTGGACCTAATGGAGTAGACCCACCTTGAATGGGGGTAGAACTATCCAACAGACTGGGAGCCCAGATGGAATAAAAAGTGGAAGAAGGGGGAAATTTCATGCACAGATGTTCAACTCCTCTTGAACAGGTGTGTCATTTGCTGCTGTCATGGTTCACAGAATCCGACTCACAATTCTGCAGCCTTTGAATGTGGATTTTCACCTGTGTCTTGATAGGGACTTCCAGACCTTCACTCTCAGACTGGAGTACATCACAGATCTCTGTTATGAGTCTTCCAGCTCCTGAGACTGAATAGCCAGTGATTTTCCCAGCTGTCTCACATGTGGACAGCCATTATCCAGCCTCTAATTATACAAGCCAATGCCGTAACACCACTTCATTGACTATTCCATTCTCTTGGTTCTTTTCCTTTGGAAATGTTGACTTAGGCTAAAATATTTTACATGAACATTCTTTTCCACTCTATGTTTTAGGACACTTTTTCTCAGGTCTCTAACATCAGAATAAGTTATATGCAACAAATAAAGGACTTAATTTTTATAGATCCTTGAATTTATACATTTTCCCATGAGGCAACAGAGATATGCCCATCCTAGAAGTTATTTGTGTTGTTCTGGAAATGCCCAGAAGGACACTGACTTCTCCACTGCTGCTTTGTTTTATAGAAATCACCTCAGGAAACACACTAACAATTTCCTGACTTGGACTATTTTAAAGTGTATTCTTGAGCACTATTTCAAATAGAGTAACCATACTGACACCAAATGGATTTTGTACTGCCAAAAAAAATGAAAATTTAATTTTTTTTAAAAAGAAACATTGTATAAAGTAATTTTCACCTGCATCATTGTGGTCTTAAATAGTGCACACTAGTTTCAATAATTTTTGAAAAATAATTCCTTGACTATAATAAATCTTCAAAGGCATCTTCCCTGTTTATTGGGAAATATATGCTGTCACTTAACAACATTAAGTTAATGGCATAAAACTTCAGTTAGTTGAGATATCATATGCCAAAAACATGACCAGAACAATGGCAGAAAGAGCAATTTTTAAGTTGTTGAATATTTACTAAATTCTATTAATCTCAGTTTCCTCAAATGAATTATGTATGCACTACTCCCCTCTCAGTTATTATGAGAATATTTAATAAAAATCGTTAAATAGAATGTTATAAAAACACCCTACAAGCCAAGAAAACCAAATAACTGCCAATTGCATTTTTCTTTCCCTGGACATCCATAGCTTCTAGAGACACTAATGTAAATTATGAAAAGATGAACTGCAATATCTGATTAAAAAGTAGCATGAGCTGCAAATTTCAAAGACCATCCTGGCATATTTTAATACTGATTTTTATTTGAAATAACATGAGTAGTTAAAACTTGCATTAACAATATTCTAACAATAGCATAATCAGATAGGTAAAATGAAAGAGGATCTCATTATGGTAAGATGACTTTAGTTGCTCCCAGAGATGGTGCACTATGGGCTGCTGCAAATGACCTTTAAGAGCTGGTGCATATGTTAGAGTGGAGGCTGGTTCAGTTACCAGGTAACAGTTTTGGAGAAAGGATACACGTGGAACCCTCTCACTTCTTCTCTTCTCAATATGTGCATAACCATATATTTCAGAACAGTAAATAACAAAGAGTTATACTAGTTGCAGACAAACAAGACTCTTCACACTGCTAATAACTAAGTGACTGCATCCTTCTTATCCACATTATGTAAATACATTACAAATGCAGATTTTTTAAAGTGCAATAGGACACAAAGAAGCAGTGTGCACACTACATTCCTACCACATACTCTAGCACACAAATGACTCTGTAGTAGAGAAAGTGTAGAAACTGAGAAAACATCCAGGAATAGTGAAAAAGATTTACAATTTCTACTTTTGTTTCCATCTTACAGATTTAACTGTTGAAATGATCAGAAACTCAAAAATATTGCACATATTCTTTTCTCTGTAAGCATTTGAGCTGAAAACTACATGTGTATTGAACATTGTTTCAGTAGTCTGATTATTAAAATTCAAAAAACTAGAAAAAGCAAAACATAATGTAATGTAGTATAATGGTTATCTTTTTGCTCTTCAAATTATAAAATTTATGCCTCCAAACATAAAGATGAAATTCTACAACTTGTTCAGTTTACTCCTACATGTAAAGAGTTAGAGCAATGAGGGTCATCCCAGGGATGCAGGCTGCTCTGTGATGTTCCTCTGGTGCCTGCCACTTTCCATAAATATTTTGGATATTTAAGAAGTCCAGATGTTCACCAAAATAGCTTCATTTGGAGGTTTCATGGCTGAGCTAGTCATAGCACACTTTGTCTACTTTTGTTTTTGCATAAGTCTAATGATAAACAAGAGTATCTACGAGGCTAAATGGGTCCATGTTCAATTGTATTCACCCAGTATCTGCTGTGCATTAATTGGATTTATTTTTGAAAAGTGTTCACTTTTTCTTTGGTGGCTTGAATTGTGATTTCAAAACAGAAAGAATCAGCTGTATAACATTTGGAAGATAAGAAAGATTATTATCTGTCAGACATTTTCTTTCAACAGGTTCTGCACTGCAAAGAATGAAAAGAAAATTTGGGAGATGTTCTGGGATTTTTTTTTTATATCTAGAGCTAAAAAGCCCTTTATGAGTGGAAACAGTTCTAAAATCAAGGAAACATCATATCTTCATAAGGCATTCAGGCCTGAATTTGTATGTCTCACTAGTTTAATCTCCTCTTCTACTATTTTCAGTTTCTTTGTTTCTTTTTCTAGATACAGAATTAAATTCTACAGAAATTACCTGAGGTATTCAAACAAGAAAGATAAAATCCAGATGAATTTGGTTGGGGATTCCAGTGAATTTCTGCTGTAGATTCTCCTGTAGGATTACAAGTTAAGTTTGAAGGTTTCTTTGGAGCTGTTAAAAGAATAAGAATACATTATATGAAAAATCAAGCATGGTGATAGTAGTCTTTATAACAACACATTATTAACAGTCATATTTCACTAACTATAAATTAGTAGGAAATTTAAAGAAATATATTGAGTTTCTTAAATTTGTTTTAGAAGAAACAACTTGAACAAAATATATGTCACTCTTGAGTGGCATGAAGGAACCTGAGCACTCCTGAGTAGATATCTGAGAACACCCTCTTCTTCTAATGTATATTATTTTTCAGATATTTTGAGAATTCTAGATGTCACCATGCCCAAAATCTTATATTTGTAGCACTGAAAAATTTAATAGTCATGAAAAACTGAGATGAAGGATCCTATAAATGTTTTAAAAAATTATGAGGCATAATTCACATCAAAATGCATCCATTTGCAGTGTGGTTTAATGAGTTATGCTGAACGTATACATCCATGTGACCACCACCACCATCAACACATAGGACATTTCTATCACACCCAACAATGTTTCTGTGCCCCGTACATCTTCAGATATCCTTTCTGTTATCAGAAATAAAATGTACTTTTTATCCATCTTATGAAAATAAAGATAAACTAAGATTTCCATCCAGCATATTGCATTTAATTTAACATTTTAGAGATTCATTCATATTGTTGCCTCTCTCAGCAGCTACTTCTATTTTATTAATTGGTAGTGTTGTAGTTTGAATATGGAGTGTCCTCCCAGGTCCATGTGTTAAAGATCTGGTCCCCAAGGTGATGTTCCTGGGAGATAGTGGAACCTTTAGAAGTGTTGCACAATGAGAGATACTTAAGTCATTGGGGACATGCCTTTAAACAGGATTGAGGAGCATCTGGGTCCTCCTCCTTTTGCTTTATGACTCACTAGGTTAGCAGTTTGCTTAACAGTGTGCTCTCCACTATTGGTAGCTGGTGTTACACCAGAGGCCCAAAGCTATAGGGTCACCCAGTCTTGGACTGGAACTTCTAGAACCAAGATCTGAGCAAACTTTATCTATTTATAAATTAATTACCTCAAGCTTTTCACTATAGTAATGGAAAGCTGACAAATTCAAGTGTTCCATTGTAAATGTAAGCCATGTTTTATCTGTGCTCAAAAGTTGGTACATATTTGAATTGTTTATGGGTTTGGGCCTATTATAAATGAATTTACTTTGTCTTGGTGACGTATTTTTTCTTTGGGACTATCTGAAATGAAATTAATGGATCACTACCTCTCATCCTCACCAGAATTTAGCACTGTTAGTTTTTAATTTTAGTGGATGTGAAATATCCTTTCATAATATTACCTCGATTTGGGTTTTCCAGATGGTTAATGATGTTGCACATCTTTTTATACATGTATTAGTCATTTGCTTATCTTTGTTTATGAAACACACATTCAAAATAATTGCCCGTTTTTAGCTGAGCTGTTTCATGCCTTATTCTGTAGCTGAAAGATCACTCTGTGCATTGTGGAAAATCTTCCTTTGTTAAAAAAATAATTATAGATACTTTTTCACAATCTATGGGTTATTGCCCTTAATCACTTCATTCAAAGAAGAGAAATCTTGATTCTGATTAACTACAGTTTAGCAATTTTTTAAAGATTATTGCTTTCTGTGTACTTTGACTAAGTGCACTAACATATCTTCTGATATCTTTGATTAAATATTTTATAATTTTAACTTTCAGATCTATGAACCATTTTGAATAAATTTTTGTGTGTTATGAAGTAAAGACTGATGTTCATATTTTTCCATAAAAATACCAAATTATTTGTTGAAATGATTATCCCCCCTCTCACTGAAGTGATTTCGTGCTTTAATCACATATAAAAATTGTTTAACTATTATTTCTATTTTATTGCATTGATTTGTCAAAATTGTAGTATTTTCTCACTTAATACCAAAATGCTAAACTTTTCTTATGCTGAAGATGTATTCTTATATGGTTTAATTTGTTTTGTGCTTATATTATCTTGGCAATTTATAGGAAGACTTGGATTTTGATATCCCATTAGTCCTGAGCTATTTCTTCCATAAATAATTTAGAATCACTTTAGTATGCTCTGTCACAAATCCTGAAGTATTATAATTAATAAATCACTTCTACAAAGTGCCATATTGCAGGATTAATACATAAAAATCAGTGTATTTCTGTATCCTAACAATGTGCAGTCTGAAAATGAAATTGAGAAAATAATAAGTAAGAATAGGCAAATTAGGAATAAATCTAATAACAGAAATGCTTGATCTGAAAGCTATAAACTATTTGAGATATAAATTAAGGAAGACTTAATAACAGAAAAATATTCTATGTTTATTGGTTGGAAGACTAAGATTGTTAAATGACCATTCTCCAGAAAGCCATCTCCAGATTCATTTTAATTTCAGTCAAAATTCCAGCAAGAATCTTTGCAGAAACGGACAAGCTGATCCTAAAACTCATCTAGACTTTGCTGGTCTCCCATACATTCCCAACAATCTTTAGGATAAAGAATGAAATTAAATGACACATTTTTCAAATCAAAACTTACTACAAATCAACAGCAACAAATGGTCTAGTACTGATTAAAGATAAGTACATAAATTAATGGAAAAGAACTGAGAGTCCAGAAATAAACTCATTGTGATCAACTAATTCTTGATAAGTGTGGTTAAGACGCTTTGATAAGAGAAAAAATAATGTTTTCACTAGGACAATTGATGTCCTGTGATAGTACAACTGGATAGTCAGATGAAAAAGAAAGAAACTGGACACTTATCTTATACTATGTACAAATATTACAGAGCTAAATTTATGTAGAATAGATTATGGAGTTAAATTTAAAGCTGAAGTCATGAAATCCTAAAAAAACATAAGGATACATTTTCATGGTCTTTTAGTTGACAATGAATTTTTATGTATACCAGAAGTGGAAAACAAAAAAACTGAAGTAGGTAAAATGGACTTCATCGATATTAAAAACTGTCATACTTCAAAAACTATCAAAAAAGTGAAATGACCACTCACAGAATAAAAAGAAATTTTAAAATTACATATGCAACAAAGGACGTGTGTCTAAAACATACAAAAAAACTTGCAAGTTAATAAAAATTCAATTAAAAACAGTCAAAAAATTTGAATAAATGATTTACAAATGACTGATAAACATGTAATGTGATACTCAGTATCACTATTATGAGAAAATTAAGTCCAAAACACAATGATCTATCACTTTGCATCTATAAGCAGAGCTGAAATACAAAGGATAGTCTAAGCAAGTGTTGATCAAAATGTGAAGAAACTGGAACCTTCATGCACTGCTGGGGAGAACATAAAGTGGTGCATCCACTTTACAAAGAGTTAGCAGTCCTTCAAAACACAAAATGTAAAGTTGGCATGAAGTCTCATTATTTTCTGTAATTCCCCAAAATTAAAAGAACATGGAAGGTTATGGAATTTTATTTATAAATTTAAATAATATACTCACCCCCCAAATCTGTTTTGATATGTTCAGTTACTTTTCTGTAGTACTGGCCATTATAGTGTACTTCTGAAGTGCAGTTAAGCATTGTTTCGGGTTGAAGACCATGTATTTCAATTGTATAATTATGAGAATATGTTTGATAATATGAAGTATTTTCTAAAAGAAATATTGCATATAGTATATTAAAACATAAATTCTTTTCTTATTTATACAGAAACATAAATTTCTTTTTTCTTTTCCTTATTATACTACTATAATATTCATTAGATTAAAAATGCCAATGGTTAAATAAGTCAAAGATCTTGAAAATATTTTGCTATGTTTGACTTTCAAAAAAAACATTTAACAAGTATAATTATTAAGAGTGACTCTAATTTAACTGATAGAATGAGGCCTTATCTTAGGATTCTGCATTCAAAAATTTAGATTATACTATTACAGTTACATCTAAAATGCTCCCCAAAAATCTCACATGTTCAGAAGTGAAATTTCACATGATGGGATTACTGGGGCACTACGCTCAGCAGTGAATTAGCCCTTGATGAGCTCATAGCTGAATGTGCTGTTGGAAGATAGGACATGCTTGAAGGAGGTACATCACTGAGAGTATGCCTTCCCCCTGACTCTTCTCTCTCTGTTTCCTGGCTTCCATGAGTTGAGTTTTCTTCTGCCATGCCCTTTTGCCATGCTCTTCATTTTGTCTTTTTTTGGAGGGGGTACTGGGGATCAAACTCACAACTTCATGCTTGCCAGGTAGACATTTGTGCTGCTGAGCTAAATCCCCAGCCCCTCTTCAGTCTGTCTTGGAGCCACCCAACCATAGACTGAATCCTCTGAAACTATGAGGTAAAATAAAGCTCTCCTCCTTAAATTGTGGCTGTCACATACTTTGTCCTAGTGGTGGGAAAGTTGACTAACACAGAGCCTTTGCCTAAAAAGATTTTCTAAGTAGATTATTTTAATTGTCAGACCATCATCTGTTTGTTCTTACTTGCCTTATACTGCTTATGTCACAGCCACATGTTCTCCTTAACATGATGACTACAACCAATACCACATTTCATCATGTGTGCACATATGTACATTTGCATGTGTGTGCAGGTACATATCTGTTTATCTGTTTTGTCAAATACAGCCTGGTTTTTATGCCGAGGATAGGGGAGTCTATTCTATTAAATTCTAATACACTGAAAAAGCAACGTTGTCTCAATACAAAACCAAATTCATTCCTATGAGTACTTGCTCTTTTCCTTTTAAGTAAGTATGCATGAAACTGTGCATGAATTCCGTTAACAGAAACCAAACAACATAAACTCTTGAACCAATATTCTTACATTTGCTTTTTCTTTCTAACAGAGTGTATGTATCGCCACTCTCTTGTAACACTTTTCTCTCACAATCTCTTCAACATTGCCTGGTGTATATAATAGTCACCAAAAAATTGTGTAAAGTAATTAACTTTTACTATTTCAATATTTCCTTTTCACATTTATGAATTTGAGTGACTTAGACAATAATTATTTGACTTCAAACATAACAGAGACCAAAAAAGAAAAAAAAAGAAAAGAAAAAAGTAGCATAGACAATATTATCTAGAACAATTTCTACCACAAAAAATGTCAGTCTTACCACATTTAAATTCGTATGTAAATTTGCCATTACAATTAAGTTTTTCTGTTTCTCTCCATTGTAGACAAATTGAAGTGTTTGCTGTTTCATCTGGTGTACAATTATCTAACTGAAATTTTTCATACTCTGTCAAGAAGATATAGAAATAGACTTGATTAATTGTACATAATATGAACATTTCTGAACTAAAGTCACTAACATAGAATTTGGTAAGCATCTAGAATAATTTTGAAAAAAGAATAACTTTCAAGGTTTATTTAGTTTATTATTATTAAACTTTATTTTTAATTGACACATAATTGTACAAATTTGTGGTGCACAGGGTGGTATTTTGATACATGTATACATTGTGTTATAATGATCAAATCAGGGTAATTAGCATACCTGTCACTTCAAGAATTTAGGATTCATTATGGAAAATAGTACTATATTTATTATTGTTTCAACAGTGTGCATTTAAGCTTCATTTAGAGTTATGCTACTTTTAAAAATGCGACTTTAGCAAACATTTAAATACATTCCTGGTTTTGCACATTTTAAAACATTCCATTTTGATTTCTTAATTATATCTTCTTGTTTGTTAACTCTTTGATTCTGTTAACTATTTTGATTTATCAATTGTTACATGAAATACTAGAGTTTTCTCTGTTAGGTAAGGCATTTTTAAATATTGACATTTGCTGTGTTGAAATGATGACTTACTTCATAGTACTATAGAGAAATGTATGAATTAGAAGAATTTTTCAAAACACACTGAGATTTTAAATATTTGAAGTGTTAATAAGTTTCTCGATAATCTCAATTTTTTAAATTACATAAGATATTTTAAACAATTATGCAATCTCTGAATCCCTTTTCCAAAATGCATTTGGCTAGGAAATCTTCAGTAGAGGCTGCTTGACACCTTCCATCCCTTCTCTCTCCCAGCAGTGGATAAGTCAGCAAACCAGCTTGATTTCCTTAATGTCACCGCATTTCTCCTTTATGCTTTTGTTACCTGAGGCAAGTTCTTACTACTAAATTCAAGCTCATGTTGAATTTACTCCCTACTACACAACCCAAGCTGGCCTCAAACTAGTGGCAACTCTACTGCCTGAGCTTCCCAAGTGCTGAGATTATAGGCATACACCATCATGCCAGCTAACTCTCCTTTTTCATGAGTGTATTTTGTTTCTCTCCATAAACATCAAATCTTAAATCATTTGTGTTTTTCCATAACACTCATGACAAAGTTGCGACTAAGAACAAATGACTTGAATTAAATAGAAGATAAAAAAGGAAAAGCTCATGTACAACCATCTAGTAAGATAAGTTGTATCAAATCTACATGAACTTCTCTTTAAAAGAATAGTGACCAAGGTTTATATTACTTCATAATTTTTACTTGGTTAGGAAAGCAGAAAATTCCACCATTGACTTTCTTTCCTTCTGCCCTGTTTTCTCACCATCCTGATTCCTGGTGTCACTAGAGCATGCACACATAGAATGGTACTGTTACTTCACATAAACAAACAGAAATGGACCAATATTTACCTGGTGGCACATATAATTCTAAATTTTTAGGTGGAGAACATGAATCATCAGCTATTTGAATCATATAATTTGAACATCCTATTAGATTTTGCAACTTTTCTTCACATTTTGTAGAATTACATGTCACATTATCACCAACATTTAGTTGTGCTGTAAATGATTTATTCCACTCATCATATTTGTATGTCACAGAGATAATACCATATTTTTCATCTGAAAGAAAATGAAAATGGGAAATTATCCTTCATTCAGAAAGAACAGATATACATTAAGTACAAAAGCCCTAATATATATTCTCAAAAATGTCAAATCACTAAAAGACCCCTAGAAATATGAAAAGTAAATGCACATGAGGTGCATCCATATCATTCTTTCATAGTTCCCTTCACCTTTCAAGAACTTTAGCTTATAAATTTATATTAAATAGCTATAGTTAAATTTTGAAATATAAATTTTATGAGAACTCAAACCAATCTATTAATTTGATAACTGTAATAAATACAGGTCCATGAATAATACACTATTACTAAGAACTCAATAATTATTGGTTGATGCACAAAAGAAGAATGAAAAAAGAAAAACAAGAAGTCAGATGTGACGGCACACACCTGCAATCTTGGCACTTGGAAAGCTGAGGCAGGAGAATTGCCATGAGTTCAAAGCCAACCTAAACTACATAGTGAGACCATCTCCAAAAAAAACAAAAAATGCACCTAACAAATATCCTCTACTTTAGTCTCTTTTGTTTTATGAAATATAATTACCCATTTCTCCAAATACTTGTAGTGTTAATATTCAGAGACCATAGATCCTCATGTCACCCTTTAGTTAATGTAAAATTATCATCAATAATAATAAACACCTCCTAAGCTGTATTCATTGTCAACAACTTTTACTGTCTGGTAAAAATATCCTTGAGCAAACATTAATTTAATCATTCATTATATTTGACAAAAAATATTGTCATTGTTATGTTGAAGATATTATCCAAAGCACAGGAATACAAAACCAAATCAGACACAATCAGCTTTTTAAAAGTGCAGCCTAATGGGGAGCACACATGGACTGAGTTGCAG
>RJWT010003172.1:0-37506 GCA_004365215.1 Cuniculus paca | reverse complement strand
GATGGGATTACAGGAGCACGCCACCTTGCCCAGCCTCTTCTCGGCATTGCTGGCAGCGCCTCTGGCTCACTCTGCTTCTGTTGGTTTTGATGAACATGGTAGGCTCCTGCTCCATGACCCTCCAGGAAGCCCAGCCGCCAGCCTCCAAGGCCCTGCAGTCAGTGCGGCGTGATGCCCGGGGTCCTCCCGCTGCCCCAGAGCAGCCTCCCCCTCTTCGGTTCCCAGCATTCTCTCCGCAGCCCTGGGCCTGGGGCTCTATCACACCTGCCAAGGAGCAGGCGCTGGAGCCGGCTCTCAGATGTGGAGGGCCGACCATCGCAGGACAGCAGCAGCTGACGGGGTGCCTGGGCAGTGTGCCGCGCAGCCGCGGCCGGAACCAGGGCGCCAGGGCCCTCGTGCCTCTGGGGGAGGCCTGCGGAGCCTCCTGCCGAGGCCGACCGCTGCCAGGGATCGCTGGACGGCAGGGAGGAAGAAGGAGCGTGTGCTGAGATGGTCTCTGCTCTTCTAGGACAGGCGGCAGTGGCACGGTGGCCCTTTTTGCACAAACGGAGGCACTGAGGCGAAGGACTGCCGGGGGACGGAAGGGAGTGGTAAGAGAGACCCGGGACCAGGGACAGCCCTCTGCGTCCAAGGTGCTGGCCTTGTGCTCCATCTTTTTCCCTGAGCTGCTGCTTCGTACTTTTTTTTCCTCCTGTGTCTTTAGCCAGTAAGAGGACTCACATTCTCCTCAGCCACAGTCCTAAATGCTAAAGCAAAATTACAGCCATCCCTCCGTGATCTTGGGGCTTCGACCTCAAGACCCCTGCAGGCACCAAAATTCGTGGCTCCTTGAGTCTCTTGGATGAAGCTCTGAGATTCTCCCATAGCACCTTGCTGCATTCTTCCATAGACATTAAATCATCCCGAGATGCTTGTCAGCCCCAATAAAATGCAGTCATTCTGGAAATAGGTATCATACTGTATTGCTTATTTTTTTTATACTGCATTGTTCAGAGGACAGTGACAAGAGATTAAAAAGTTTGTACATGGTCGGTACAGGTAAAAATTTTTTTCTACTATTTTTAATCTGTGGGTGAGGCTACAAAGGGCCTATGGCATTATTTATAAAGCGCTATGGAAAACGTGTCATTAAGGTAGGGAGGATAAGCCAGGAGTGGTGTCACGCATCTGTAATCCCATCAGTCAGTTAGCTGAGGCAAGAAAATCTTGAGTTCAAGACTAGCCTGAACTAATAGTGAGACCTTGTCTCAAAATACCAAATAAATAATAAACACTATTTGATGAGAAACCAGAGTTCAGAGGGTCTGTGTAAACAGACACTAAACCTCTCCTGGACAGGGACAAGGCCCAGGCCCTTCAGCCCCAGGCTGCTTTCCTGTGAAGAAGGGAGGTGACCGGGGGGAGTGCAGGGCTTTCCCCTCTGTGCACCATGCACTGTGCCTAGCTGTGTCCCACCTACTTGGAGGCAGGAGCCAGGCCTCCGGAGCCAGAGTGTGTTCTTGGCCTTGGTGTGCAGACTGGCTTCCTCGGGCCCTGGCTAGTGCAGCCCAGGCGCAGCCTGAGGTGGGAGATGCCTGGTGTGTGCAGGAGGCAGCTGCCACCACCCTTCGGGGGGACAGAGAGAAGCTGCTGTCCTGAGGCCAGGCCGGTAGGTGGAAGGGAAACTGAGTGGCCCCGACCAGCACCAGGCAGCCACCTGGGTCCTGGGGGAGCCGTGCAGGGCCTTTCTTCAGCGCTCATGAGAAAAGGGGAGATGGGGCACGATTGAGCAATGACTGCACAGGACCCTCACTGCACGCCGGAAGCTGCCAATGACCATATTAGGTTGTATTCCGCCCCTTTGTTTTGTTCTGTGACCAAAAAATGTTCACGTTTATAATTTAAATGCTAAGAATTCAGCTAGTATTTAGTAACACATGTTGTTTAAGGGACCCACCTCACGAAAACAGCAAACAAAACTTTTAACTGAATTCATGCAAGTCAACAGGTTGACCCTGAAGATTTTGTGAAATGATACAATTTTCAGTGAGTGGGAAGCACAATTATCTTCTTAGCCTTTTCCCACTAAATTTTAAACACGTTTCCAAATATATATACCCATCCAGGTGGATGTTGTGATTCAGGTTTTTTTTTGTTGTTGTTGTCTAAAAGCAATTTAGTCAACCATAAACTCTTGAGAGAAAGAGATCTTAATGTAGAATATTAACTCCTCTGCCCAGAATATCCATAAAGCTAGGCTTCCCTGTGTCCCCAGGGGCATCAGAAATCGCTTTTGCGTGTTCTTTGGAGAGGCCTTGGCATCTAGAAACAAAGAAAAGCGAATTAAACAGTGCCCCCAAGAGATAAGATAACGAAGTCCGAAGACCTAAAGAAACACTGAATTATAAGTCATTGTTTATAAAAAATAATCCACACACAGGCTTCGCAGTCACAATCCTGTCACCTGGCCACATGCTCACTGGGTGTCCTTGAGCACGTAGTCAACCTTGGCTGCCCCAGTTTTCCCACATGGAAACAGGGCACCCTAATCATGACACGCGTGAAGTTTAGGAAAAGAAGCCTTCGGGAATGCTTCCAGGGTGCTTGGCACGAAGCAGAGCTTAGTGAATAGTTAGGCACTGTCTTTCCACCCTCTTTGTTTGGTTGAGCTCAGGGTCGAACTCATAGGCTTCACACTAAGCCGGATCCCCAGCCTGTCTTGTTTCCTATTTTGAGACAGGGTCTCACCAAATTGCTATGTTGCCCAGGCTGAGCTAGAACTTGTGATTCTCCCGTCTCAACCACCCAGAGTGTACTTTTGAAAAATACGAGCAAATGACCAGGCATGGTGGCACACATCTGTAATTCCAGCACTTGCAAGGCTGAGGCAGAAGGAACACCAAGATTTTGAAGCCAGCCTGGGCTACACAGTGAGCTCAAGCCCAGCCTTGACTACATAGTGAGACCCTGTCTCAAAAACAGAAAAAAAAAAAAAAAAACTAGATTAAAAAAATGATATATTAAATTATTAGCTTATACTAAATGCACATCATTTTCATGTCCTCATAAAGTCGAACTGTCCCAAGTGGAGAACCATCTGTCTCTGAGTTTGGAGTCTTATGCTGTTGGCAGTGTCCTAGCTCAAAGGGCAAATCAGATATTCAGAGTTTAGGTCAAATTAAGGGAATGTGTAGAATAAGCTAAGAATCTGACTCATTTTCTTGTTGACTCTCAAATCAGTCAGTCTATTTTTTCGCTGTTTGTAAGTTTTGACTGATTTGATCAATTAAGTCAGTAAAAAGTTTGACTTCTTAAAATTATATGACCAGAGCCTCAATTACATTGAATTTATGGAGAACCATCTATGATTGTATAGATGCATTACTGTAGGAGCACAGATCATTTAATTCTATCCCATACAATTATTAAGAAACTGAATACTAAATTAAAATCCTGGTGGTTTTAGATGAATTTGAGTTGTTCACCTAGTAAGAATTCCTCAATTTCATAGCCCTAAGGGACCTAGAATTTTGTGGGTAGTATTTTAAGTATAATTTACAAAATACACTTTGACAAGAGTGGACAGTATGCATGTAATTCCATCCTGAAGATCTGCCAACAAAAGCCGGGTGTGGTGGTGCACACCTGTAATCCCAGCACCCGGGAGGCTGAGACAGGAGGATCATCGAGAGTTCAAGACCAACCTGGGCTACAAAGTGAGCTGAAGGCCAGCCTGAACTGTATAGTGAGACCCTGCCTCAAAAAGACAGGAAAAAAAAAATCTGCTAACAAGCTGGATGCTAGGTTAGAATGCTGTTGCCCGAAAGAGATGGATGCTGCCTCCTGCCTGCCATCTCCTCCCAGTGATCTCTGAAGGCATGGATGCCAGCGGCCATCAGATCTGAACACCGCTGTCTGTGTATTACTAACCTCTCTAAAACACTAATGGGCGTCTTGGTCCACTTAGCACTGCAGGCCATACTGATGAATTTGATGAATCACGGGTGATGTAGCACTCTCAGAAGCTATCAACTTCCTGCCCACAATTTCCACTGGAGACATGAAATGCTAGATTAGTACAAGCCCCTATCCTTGTTCTCTAGACATTCACTACATTCAGTATCTGACCATCGTCCTGGGGCATCATTAGCTACTTTCACTAGTCAGGCAGGCAAACCTTTTTGTGCTGTATCTGTAGGTAGTCAAGCAAAATTAAACAAGCCATGAAAGCATAAAGCAGTTAACAAGTTGAAAATTGGGCAATTGTATGTGTCTGGGCTACTTTTTTCACTGCAGAATAAGTCATTTGTTTATTAGGCTATATATTTACAAGGGACAAAGAAATAACATCAGCAAGTAGAAAGTATAAGAAAAGCAGTTTAAACATATCTACCTGAGAGTTTCATGCAAAAAGGAGTTTTGATTAAAGATTGGGTTAAAAAAAACTTAATCAAGCCGGGCGTGGTGGCTCACGCCTGTAATCCCAGCACTCGGGAGGCTGAGACAGGCGGATCATTGTGAGTTTGAGACCAACCTGGGCTACAAAGTGAGCTCAAGGCCAGCCTGAACAGCATAGTGAGACCCTGTCTCAAAAACAGGGCTGGGGATCTAGCTCAGTGGTCTAAGTGCCTGCCTGGCAAGCGCAAGGTCGTGAGTTCAATCGCTGGTGCCACAAATAAATAAATAAATAATTTACAAAATTAAAAAAACTTAATCAGCTCATAACGGTTAAAAAAGATAGGAAGAGAATCAGTATTAAGTGCCCGCTATGTACTAAATGCTTTCTGTGCATAATTTCCTTTAATTCTTGCAATAATCCCTCAAATAGAATCAGTCTCATCTTTTCGATAGGTTAATGGAGATTCAGAAAGATTAAGTAACTTGCCCAAAGCTGTACAAGGTCAAGTTTCAAAAACGGGACTTGAACCTGTCGGTCTGCCTCCCCTGCCAAGTTCTACCTGTTCCATCTCAGGGTGACCATCTGTCCTAATTTGCTCAGGACTGAAGAATTTCCCTCACACTGGGCTTGCTTGCTTGCTTGCTTGCTTGCTTTTCCCTTCCTTCCTTCCTTCCTTTTTTTTTCTGTGCCGGGGATCGAACTGATGACCTCACACTTGCCAGGTAGGCGCTTGTGCTGCTGAGCTATATCCCCGGCCCTCACACTGGATTTTCTATTTTATTTATGTATTTTTAAGTCTATCTATTTATTTATTTGCAGTACTGGGTATTGAAGCCAGGGCCTTCACACTGAGCCACATCCCCCACCCTTTTTAAATTTTGACACAAGGTCTTACTCAGTTGACAAGCTTCTCAGTGGAATTTGCAGTCCTCCTGCCTCAGACTCCTGGAATACTGGGGTTACAGGTATGTGCTTCCTTGCCTGGTTGAACCTTCAGCTTTGAAATCATGGTAATGAGGGAGAATTGGGAGGAGCTGGTCATCTGCTTGGTGAGCAGAGGAGAGGTACCTTGGATCTGGAACATCTTCCTGAGGCTGACATGTCAAAGACTTGGTCCCAGCACACGGTACTTTTGGGAGGTGGGGTTGAGTGGCAGGAAGTTGGTCATTGGGAGTATACTCTGGGAGGGGACATTGGGATCCAGTCCCTCTTAGTTTTCTGTTTTGATTTCCTGCTGCCATGAAGTGAAGTTTTTCCCCTATATGCTCCTTGCTATGCTGCCTCACCACAGTCCCAAAGGAACACAACCAAGCAACCATGGACTGAAACCTCTGAAACCTTGAGCCAAAGTAAACCTTCCCCTTTTTTAAACATTATTTAACTTTTTTTGTTTGTTTTGTTTTGTTTACAGTGCTGGGGATCAAACCTGGGCCTCACTTAAGCTAGGCAAGTGTTCCACCACTGAGTTATACCCTAACCCTGACCTTTCCTCCTTCTAAACTGATTATTCCAGATGTTTTGTCACAGCAATGGAAAAGTGACTAACATGAGTGGTCAGTGCTTCCTAAGCCTGATTTCAAGCCATACATGTGGGAAGCCCGGATCTCTTGTTACTTCAGAAAACGTATCCTACCTTACTAATTTCCACTGGAGAAAGCCAAGGCACTTCTAGCCAAATTACTATATCCTTAGCTCATGTAGGTCAATGTTGGCAAATTTTTTCAATAAAGGGCCATTTTCAGTTTTCAATTTTTTTTTTTTTTTTTTTTTGCGGCACCAGGGATTGAACTCACGACCTTGCACTTGCCGGGCAGGCGCTTAGACCGCTGAGCTAGATCCCCAGCCCTGTTTTTTGAGACAGGGTCTCACTATGCTGTTCAGGCTGGCCTTGAGCTCACTTTGTAGCCCAGGTTGGTCTCGAACTCACAACGATCTGCCTGTCTCAGCCTCCCGAGTGCTGGGATTACAGGCGTGACCCACCACGCCCGGCTTAGTTTTCAATTTTGTGTACCATGGGTCTCTGTCACAACTCCCTCACCCTGTGATTGCAGTGAGAATCAGCCACAAGGAACACAGTTAAATGGATGTGGCTATGTTCCAAGAAAATGTAGTTACCAAAACTGGAGCCAGATAGTTTGTCAAACTCTGATGTAGATTATTCATAAAGAATAATCTTTGTATAGGTAATACATCTAAAGGAACTATTTCTGGAAGTTACTTTAACTGGGGGTAGGGTCAATGGAGAGCTGAGAGCCTTCTTGAATTAACCTGTTTGCCAGCCATCCATTCCTACTATTTTAGGCCTATGGAACTTGGAACTATGGAATTTGACTTTCCTAATCCTACTCCTTTACATATAGTGTGTGTGTGTGTGTGTGTGTGTGTGTGTGTGTATGTGTAGGCACAGTGTGTGATTTCTCATCACAAACTTACTTCCTCTTTTTTGTCTGCTGGGAAATATTAGACATAGTTATTCATCCATTGTTCTTTTTTATCTTTTTTTTTTATTTTTTTGGTACTGGGGATTGAACTCACGACCTCCCACTTATCAGGCAGGCACTTGAGCTGCTGAGCTAAATCCCTGGCCCTCCATTGCTTTTTTTGACCACTTGTTTTATTTTCAAACTATTTAAAAACAATTCTCATTATACTTTGCATAAACTTGTTAAAATATATTTATTTGTATCAAGATAGCATTTTCTTTTAATGCGAGCTGGAACGCTGTGAGATTTTTCTGTACCGAAGAGCAAATACTATTTGTTCCCCAGAGTGGACACTGGCTTCCTGTTGCCCCTTCCTGTGTGCCTTCCTCCCTCTGCTGGGTACTTCTGGGTGATCACTGTTCAGCATGGAGGGGCCGGAGGGACCACACAGGGCCTTGTGCCCCAATTTCAGGCAGGTCCCAGAGAGGAGAAGTATGCAAACATCATGTTCTCAGATGCAAAAGTAGCAGTGGGTGGGTGAGGGTTTGCGTTTGAAGTATCCCCTAAAACTTCATGTGCTAAGACTTGGTTGCCTGCCGATGGTCTTGGGGGAAGCGATAGGATCACGAGGGCTCCAACTTCACCAAGTGGATGGATTCATCGATGAGACCACAGTTTGACGGCACTATTGGGAGGTGCCCAGTGGCAGGAAGTAGGTCATGAGGAGGTGACCTTGGGAACTTAATCTAGTCCCAGCCTCTTCTCTTCGGCTCTTTCCTGCATGTTTCTTCTTCCCAGCTGCTGCACGGTGCACAAAGTCTAAGTGACTTAGTGCCTACTGTAGGTTCTCAAGCAGGAAATCTGCAGCGATGGAAATGGCACTTTAGGCAGCACATGCTATGGTGTCCTGGACGGTGGAGCTCGGAGACTCGGGCTGGAGCTGGGTCAGGGCATTGAAGGCAAAATGCATGTAAGGAGTAGGTCCAGGAAAATTCACAGGAAGGGAGGATGAAGTAGTGTCACTCCCTCCAGGTCACTTGGGAGGAGGTGGCACATCTTCAGGAAGATGACTGTCCCTTGCAGTCCCCTGAACATGCAAGTTCTCTGGGAGAGCAGGTGGGAGTTTGGGACTCTGCAGACTTTATGTAGCCTCCTTATAGCGGCGACAGCCGGGTCAGGCGAGGAGGTTCCTGTCCTTTCCTGACACTGGCTGCCTAAAGGGTCTCTGCCCCCCTCTTGCATATTTGGCTGCAGAGCAACATACTAGAACTAACCTGCCTCCCTTGCTCCCTCCCTCCTTCCCTCTTTTTCTCCCCACCTTTTTTGTAGTAACAAACCCAGGGCTTCACTAATATTAGGCAAGTGCCTCCTCCACCTTAAAAACTTTTTTTACTTTTAATTTTTACTAGTACGTGTTTGCAGTACATACTTATTATATTCATTGTTTTGATAAATTTTTGACACGGGGTTTTACTAAATTGCCCGGGCTGGCCTTGAACTTGCAATCTTCCTGCCTCACCTGTCGAGTAGCTGGGATTACAGGTGTGCACCCCCATGTGCAGTCTCCCAGCTCTTCTGACTTACTTGGGTCGTACATGCACAAGCTCCCCGACAATATGCATACCGGACACTTCTCAGCTGATTCAAGTTTCCCCAAGTCAGGATTGTTAAATTAACCTGTAAATGGCTTGAGCTGCCTGCCCTGCCCTGCCCTGGCCAGCTTCTAGCAAGGGTTTTTACATCTCAGGGCACGGCTCAGTTCTGACTGGGCTTGGCACGTGATATGCTTACTGCTGAACTGTGAATTGGTATGCCTGCGCTTGACTTGTAAGAACTGACTCAAACTGCTTAGGACCCTGAAAGAAAATCCTTCAAAGACGTTATCACAATGACTAAGGACACAAAACTCACACTGTGATATTTAGGTCACGCATGCATTAACCAAGGCACTGTGATGGTTTGATGATAAAATCAGGATCAGCTACATTTCACAACTGTTTATCACTTTAATCCACTGGCTGCAATTTCCCAACCTTGCACTTGTAAGAAAGACATTAATATTGAAGATTATAATGATATCCAGTAGGAGAGAATACTGTAATAAATAATTCAGCTTTTTTTATGCTTTGGTTACTTTCCTAAATTACTTATGAAACAGCAACAAATACTACTGGTGCTACTGGGAAAGGTGACATCAATTTCTTATTTAACAGTGGAGTCATTAAGGAAAGAGGAAGAGAGATGCAGAAGGGAGGCTGGGAGTAGAAACTCCTTGTGTTTGATGTTGATTCTGGTATCTGGAGAAGCCGTGTGTGTGGTTTGGCTAAAGGATATCAAAAGAAAATGATATTTGTTAGAGCCAAAGTAAGCAATTTTTTATTTCTGTTTTCCATATGCAGGCATATGAGTAAAACATAGCACATTTTATTTATTTTATTTATTTATTTATTTATTTATTTATTTTGTCTTTTTAAGACAGGGTCTCACTATGCCGTTCAGACTGGCCATGTGCTCACTTTGTAGCCCAGGCTGGTCTCGAACTCGCAATGATCCTCCTGCCTCAGCCTCCTGAGTGCTGGGATTACAGGCATGCGCCACCATGCCCGGCCTAACATAGCACAATTTATATTTGTAGATTTTGGGAAAATACGTAGCATTGTAATCATCACAATGTAAAACACACTCCTTATGCTACTAATGTTCATCAGCTGAGGAATTCTGTATGAGCAAAGAAGAGGGAAATTAGTGATACAAGAAATTTCATTACTCCTGTACTTTTGGTATGGTTCAGACCAAAAGACCTACACCTGAATTGTATCAGTCATGTGAACGTTTATTTCATAACCTGTTTCCAAAGCACATGGTTCAGGCATCATAATAACTTATTAAAAAGAACCCTCATTGCCAAGAACATTTTCCTTGACCTTACTGAGACTTTTTCTGGTTTCACTAGAGATGGAAATATCTCCCATTCTCCATAAACTCCAAGAGTTTTCCTCTCTTATCAAAAAGAGGAAAGTTCTTTATGGATCTTTGACCCCAGATAAAAACAGGACCAATGCATGCACTCCCAGGAGGCCTTTGCCAAGCAATCAAACAAATTGAGCAGACTTTATGAATTGTCATGTCCCTGTACTCTGATGATAGTTATGCTTGCCTGCCAGAAAAGATGTTTGCAATAGACTTTATGGCCCTCCATATTTTTGAGAAATTGGCTTTACACGTTAAGACTGGAAATAGAAGAAATCAATTAAAAACAAGCAACCACTGATAATGCAAATACAGCCTTCAACTTGGTGCATAATATGTGCTCAATAAATATTATTGAGCCTGAGGGAGCCTGAGGCAGGAGGATTACTGAAAGGCCAGCCTGGGCTACAAAGTGAGTTCAAGGCCAGCCTGAACTACATAGTGAGACTCTGTCTCAAAAAACCAAAAAACAGACAAACAAAAAGTGATTTTAATTTTATTATGTGGCAACATTAATATTTAATCACAAGTGCTACATAGATGCATATTTATAAGTGTGCACACATGTTTATGCATATGGTAGGTATGTATAGAGATTAAGATGTGTTACATATCTATACCAACTCCTAACGATATAACCATTATGTACTGCAAATATGTACTAATAAAAAATAAAAATTTGTACAGGGTGTAGAAGTGCATGCCTGTAATCCCAGCACTTGGGAGGCTGAGGCAGGAGGATCATTGAGTTTGAGGTCAGTCTTCACTACATAGTGAATTCAAGGCCAACCTGAACTACATAGTGAGACTCTGTCTCAAACAAACAAACAAACAAGCACCCCCCCCAAAAAAAAAACAGATTAAAAATTTTGAAAAAAAAAAGTAACCAGAGGTGTTGGTGCACACCTGTGATCCCAGCACTCAGGATGAGGCAGGAGGAATGCTGTGAGTTCAAGGCCAGACTGGGCTACAAAGTGAGCTCAAGGTCAGCCTGAACTGCATAGTGAGACCCTGTCTCAAACAGACACACACAAAAAAAAAATTGAAAAAAAGAAAAATGTCCAACTTTCCTAATTGCCAAAAATAATCTTTCTTACAAATTAATCATTGGGGTGTTTGCTCCCCTGCTCTGAGAGCTGGAAGGCTGAGCACTAGCTAAGGTGCAAAATGGCTCGCTCATTTCTGTTAATTATTAACCTCAAAGCCTCACCACCAGTATTCTAATCTCGGCACTGAAACAACTATGGCCACTGACAAAACACCTCAACACAGTGAACTCAAAACTTCGGGACTTAGGGTCCAGTGCCACTGTCCTTGCAGAAGGATGGGATGGTAGAGCTAGAAGAACTTCGGCACCCCCTGATGTAATGCCCTCCTTTCACGAGTGAGCTGGAGCAGGCAGGGGACTGCGCAGTGCATGCCGCACATCACAGGGGTCATTCCCAGGGACTTTGCCTCCGTGTCCAGGCTCTATCCAAACCCATTATCTGTAGGGCTTTTCCCCCTCTAAAAGCCAGTTCCATCTGATTACAAGAGCCCAGCCTCGTGTGGGTCGGCCTTGCCAGCCTCCCAGACATGCAGAACGGACGTTGATTCTGAGAGAGTGAAGGGGCCGCAGCAAATGTCACACCTTCACCTCACCTTTTTGCCAGGCATGGTGGTGCATATCTGTAAATTCCAGCACTTAGGAGGCTGTGGCAGGAGGATCACTCGCTGTGAGTTCCATGCCAGCCCAGGCTACAAAGTGAGTTCAAGGCCAGCCTGAACTGTATAGTGAAACCCTGTCTCAAAAAAGACAAAAGAAAAGAGAAGAGAAGAGAAGAGGAGAGGAGAGGAGAGGAGAGGAGAGGAGAGGAGAGGAGAAGAGAAGAAAAGAAAAGAAAAGAAAAATAAACCTAAAGGATGATCCTGAAAGGCAGAATTTGGGTCCCCTTTTTATTTGCATCTCCAGGACTAGGCATAGTGTTTGGCACATCATAGGTACTCAATGAAGTTTTTTGGACAAATTAACAAAAAGAGTAAGTGCTATAATTTGGATCTCAAAGTACCATGTGGTAAGGGTTAGTTCCCAGCTTGGTGCTCTCAGGGGGTTGTATGGGACTTTTAAAAGGAGGGGCCTAGTGGGAGACCTCAGACACTGGTAGGGTGGCCTCAGAGGGCAGGAATCCAATCCTTTCCCTCCTCTTTCTTTGGTGTCTTGGCCACACAGTGAATGGTTTTGCCATGTGCTCCTACTCTGATGTGCTGCCTTGCCACAGGCCCAACTGACCACAGACGGTCCTCCAAAACTGTGAGCCACAGTAAACCTTTCCTCTTCCTTTTTCTTTTTCTTGGTGTGGAGGATTGAATTTAGGGCCTTACATATGCACAGTCTACCGATGAGCTACATTCTTAACTCTACCTTTGTCTTTTAGAGTTGATTATCTAGGGTATCTTGCAAGTAATGGAAAACTGACAAACACAGTAAGCAAATTAGAATTTTGGTTCTCTAAGCTTTCCTAGGAATAGCACCTCAATATGAGGACAGACATTTGTGTTTTCTAAAGTTGCCTCAAAGTTGATGGTCTAGTGAATCCAAACCCCGACTAACCAAAACAACTTTTTAAAACTTTCATTTTCTTCTGGTAGCCACTACAAAGTATATTCCCACATATGAGGGGGTATCTTTTGTACTCTAGTGGGTGATTTAGAAATGAATCCTTGTCCCCCACTAATTCCTTCAGAATTCTACACTATTCAGGAATACAGGTCTATTTCTTCTGGTCACTACGAAGGCCAGTTTGCTTGCTGGCCTGTATCATATCACCTCACTTGGACATATCTGTAACGAAGACTGTTTCCAAATAGGCCTAGTGGAGTTGCATGCTGTATGTTTTTCTCACCAAGAAAAAAATGAATGCACATGTTTGCTTGCTGTAATTTTAGACAATTTCCTGCTCCTTATTAGGATCTCACCCTGATTTGCGACTCAATGTGCCCATTAGGGGTAGGACATGCAACTCAGTAATACTGCTGATTGAAAGATATCTGCTCAGGGCAACCAGATGCTATGAAACAAGTTTTGTGCATATAGCTTGTGAACAGAAGAAGACATTCCGGTACCCATAAGTGTATGTCAAGAGATCACATAGAGGCACGATATATGTATGTTTTAAGAAAGGGCCAGTTAGGAATGAACGAAAGACAGTCAAGAAACCTTCCAGAAGCTGATAATCATACCAGGAGCCAAAGCTTCCTGTAGGAACACTCAAAGCTGTATCAGGAGGCTTGCTTCTGAGATCTGAACCCTTAAATCTCTTTGTGACGGCATCAGCAATAAAGTGTTTTTATGTGGTCCACATTTTCTTTTCTGGAGATGTCAGAAAAGAACAGCACTGCCTTACAAGTCTAAAAAGGACATTTTGCTTCCTTTCTGAAAATCTTCCATGGTGTTGCTCCACCTTTGGTTCTGAATCACAGAGAGATGGATATTTTTGTCCCCGAGCCAAGAAGACTGTTCTGTATGTCTTTTGCACAGTAGCTGTATTTCACCAAAGAGAAGAGTTTTATAACTGATTTTTCCTACAGCATTTAAAAAATTTGCACTGGGCTTTTGCAACATTAGTTTTTTCCATCCCCAAGGAACCATCATGAGTTAGTGGAAGGAAAAACATTAACTGCCCATCAGCCTGGGGAGAGGTCAAGGGACACATTCAGAATCACATGGTGACTCAGAATACCTGCCGGGGCAGTTTCTCAATCAGCTTGGAGGTTAGCTATTTAAACAGCAGGAGATATTTGCTCCTTTGGAAGTTGCTGGCTGTTTCGAAGTGGCTGACATTCACATTAAGGGGGACTATCACTTAGTTTTCACTCACTACCCCCATCACTGCAGTAAAAATAAAAATACATCCAAAGAAGTTCGTAGAAAATTCCTCTCATGACATCCATAGTTGGCTATGATTAATTTGGAAAAGTGTGTTTGGAAGCCACATCAAGCGTCTGAAGTTGATTTTAACGAGTAGGTCTGTGACTTTGTAGCCACCCTCCTCCCTGCCGTGACAGGGTCTCTGAGAAAAGATGGTCCTGAGGCATCAAGACCAACTCCCAGCCTGACTTGGTATTTTCACATTCCTTATGAACGTGGCTTTCCATATATCTTTTTCAGTCTTTGATGAGATGTTTGCATTGTAGAAAAATGTTAGATAATGAAGGGAAGATGGCAACTTTATACCATTTGCCACCATCAAGTGGTTTAGGGTCAGTTCATAAAAACTTTTGGTTCTACAGGAAAAGTTTCCCCTTTCTGTCTCCGGCTATGTTAAAACTTTGTATTTTCTCAGAATCAATAAAACGATCTTAGAAGTTGGTTGGAACCTCCTCAGGTCCTTCCACTGCTGGGGCATAAATATTCTCTTTGCCCCAACTTTCTCACCAACCTACTGAGCAATTCTGTTTCCTTTCCCTCTTCTGCTCTTTTCCTAGTCCCTCTTCAGCTGGCTGGCTGGAAGGTCTCTCTCTGAGCCTGCTGCAGGTTCCGATTTTGTTCTCTAGGTACTTTAGAAATATCCGCTTCTTGGCAGCCCTGTCTGCCCTTCAAAACGAAAACCAAACAGCCTCCCCAGGAGGAGTGACTCCCCGCCCCCAGTGAGCCTGTCCACATGTGTCTTCTGTATTAGTGTGTATGCATGTGTAGGTTTCTGCAGCTATCTTACAGAGTGAATTACATTCTAAAACAGTGCTAAATCTAGTCATCAAAATCGACCATTAATCGGGCATAGTGGTGCACAGCTGTAATCCCAGCACTTGGGAGGCTGAGGCAGGAGGATCACCATGAGCTTAAGGCCCAGCCTGAAGTACATAGTGAGACTGTGTCTCAATTTAAACAACAACAACAAAAACTGATCATTAGGTTCTGAGGAACCTAATAATGTAATGAAATGTGTGTGCCAACTGAACACTTGCTTTGGTGATGAAGGGAAGAAAATTCCTAGAACTCCTGGGGACCCGGTGATTTACCATTGCTCACTGTGATGGGTGGGCTCCCTCTGACTGATAATAATCCCGAGAGCGGCTCCCATCAGACATGAAAATCAGAATTTGGGGCCGAGAGGGCCATGGGTCTAGCTCAGTGCTTAGCATTTGCCCAGTGTGTGTGAAGGCCTGGGTTCATCCCCAGCGCTGCAAAACATAAATTTTAAAAAAAGAAGAAAAACTTTCTTTACAAATTGAAGAAAGCTAGTCTGGTAACAAACACTATAGATTTTATTTTGTGGTGCCAAAAGATCAAACGCCAGGCCCCATGCATGCTACACAAGCTATACCTCAGCTTATTTGTTTAAAGTTTAGATAGGAAAAATTACAGCTACTGGCTTCAGTTATTAGAAAGCACAAGCTTGGGTTTTTGATTCCTCCTTAATAAAACTCTTTGTTCAAAACAATGGGTTAAAACACAAACTTTAACAGCTAGATTTCTGAAATAATTTCATAAAACAGGAAAATGAACAAATCTATATGTATGTGTACAATAGGAGAGATTTTATTACTAGTTGCTACAGCGGGGAATTTTACAGTAACCCCGGGTGCTTGCTAAGATCTTACTGGAGAGGCCTGGGAAGGGGTGCAAAAATGTCTCTCAGGATGAGTACCCAAGCCATACAGAAGCAGAGAAATCCAGCAAAAACCGGAATCTGACTGGGCACAGTGGCGGACATCTGTGATCCTAATACTTGGGAGGCTGAAGCAGGAGGATTGCTGTGAGTCTGAGGCTAGCCTGGGCTACATAGTGAGTTCAAATCCAGCCTGGACTATGTAGCAATCCCAAAACAAAAATGAAAAGCACAACAATTAGACTTGCTGATGCTATTTTTTGTCTGTGAAGTTTATCTTTCTTTTTGTTCCCTTTTACCAATGCCATATGAGCATCTCACAGGTAACTCAGCTTTTATTATGTCTTCCTTCAGCCTAAAAAGAAGACGCCCCACTTGTGCATTCAGGTTACTGTAGCACCTTGGTTCACAAATGCATTTATTTGTGAACAATTTGGTTCACAAACAGAAACGTTTTGCAAACTTTTGTTTTTGTTTGCGAATTCTGCATTGAGTGACAAACATGACCATGGCCATCTTTCCCACACAAACATGAAGGTGACCACCTTTTCCAGAATCATCGAACAAATTAAGTTTGTGCACCAAGGCACCACTGTATTTTGATCTCTAGGTGTCAGCTCAGTGGGTGTGTGGAGGAGGCATCAGTTAAATGAAAAATGGGTTTCCCACAAGCTCTCCTCAACTAATTTCAGTGGTTTTATTTTATAGACCCAGGTTCAGATTTTTTTCCCTTAGCCTCTCTTCTTTCTTCATCTTTAAAAAGAAAAAGGTATAGCAAGAAAAGAAGAATGTAATTTCTGAATTCTTATCCTATCAAAGTAGCCTGATTTTATGATATTAAAACTGTAGCTCAAGGCCTACCTGAACTGTGTAGTAAAAGCCTGTCTCAAAAAACCAAATCAAAGCAAACTCCAGTTGGCTCGATGGACAGTTCCATCTATTAATAGTCACGTTCAGGGGTCTTTCATGCACAGACTCCAGTTAAATCCTAATGCAGCAGTCTGGACTTGCCCTGACGGTGAGAAAGACCATCCATCGCCCAACACATTTTAACTCTATCTGCATATTCACCTGTGGCCGCAACTGAAGACGGCACTGCGTCCAAATCAAGCCGTTCAGCTCATATTCTACAACATGAAGTGCAATCATTAGTATTTTATTTTTTCCTCAACGAATTGATATTAATCCAGTTCAAATTCTAGCAGGAAGTCACTTGGACTTGGGAAATAATAAATCACAGACAATTATGAACCAAAGACGATGATGGAGGTCAAATACATACACACAAAAAGATAGACGTAATACAATACATCTTAGGCAGTTTTCACAAAGAGCTTTCACTTTAGAGACGAAATAGAAATTACACTTTTTTTTTGTTTTGGGCACTGGGGATGGAACCGAGGGGACTGTGCACTAGGTAAACACTGCCACTGAGCTACATTTCCAGTCTGTTTGCTTTTCAGACAGGGTCTTGCTAACCTGCCCAGGCTATCTTCGGGGTTGTGATTGTACATCACTACCCTGAGTAGCTGGGCTTCCAGGTGTGATCCACTGTCCTCTGCTGAAAATTACACTTCTTCACTTGAGTTTTCTACTGTGTGGAATATTTGGTCTATTAACACCCTGCTCTTATTTTTATTATGAAATACTTCTGTTGCTCTAGAACAAGTATTAGGCCCAGAAAAAAATTACTGAGCTCAGTAAGGATACAGCAAAACTTATTTTTAAAAATCGCATAAAGATAAGACTATATTTTACTGATAAATTATTCAAAGAACTACTCAAAATAACTTCCAGAATAGGAATTCAGAGTAGTCAGAGTTATTTTTATGTGTGGCATACTCGTTCAGAAACTTTAAAAGAAAGTCAATATTATAATAACAAAACATATGAGGCAGCAGAGTCCATCCAACCTTAACAAGATTTCAAGCACGCAACATACATGTTATCTTTTTAAAAGTCAGTCCACTGTGGAAGCTTCTGGCTTTGGGAAAGGAATGCTTGATCTTGGTTAAAGCCTGGAAGAGACATAGATACCGGCTTTGAAGTGCAAGCGGGTTGGGGGTATGGCTCAGTGGTAGGGCCCTTGCCTAGCATGTGTGTGTGTGTATGGTGCTGGGATCTCACACACACACACACACACACACACACAGAGGCACAAAAGTAAACGCGTATGTGGAAAGCCCTGTAGCTACAGATAAAGTCACCACCAGGATAAGGCCTGCGTAGATCCCAGTTAGGAAACAAGTCCATTTGGCAGAGAAATGGAGCAGCAGTCACAGAGCAAACAAGATTGCAGCAGATGTCAGGGCACAGATAACCACTGAACTGACAAAAAGTCCACCTTGTTTATATGGCCTGTCCTCCCCATCCAAGGACCCACAAGGGCAGCAGAGATTTTAATTGTGTCCCCTACTCTGGCCCCAGTTTCTGAGACTGTCTGGCTCTTACGAAATGCTTCCTGATGGATGAACATGAACTAACTCCTGAATATAAGTTTGTCCCAGAAAATTAAATTCTAAAAATATCAGATGAGCACCTGAACGATTGGCCTCCATGTTCAGGTGTAATGCAGAAGTGATTGCTACACCAGGCACTGTAGTGTGACATAAGAACGCACACTGCTGGGGGCGGGGAAGGGCAAGGATCACGGCACCAAGGAGCATCTTTGGGAAAAAGACGGCATTAGGGATGGTATTAAATGACCGGTGATGGGAGGGGAACACGAGACCTGGGGCCCTGAGTTTTTTTTTGTTGTTGTTGTTTGTTTTTGCGGCACAGGGGCTTGAACTCACGACCTTGCGCTTGCCAGGCAGGTGCTTAGACCGCTGAGCTAGATCCTTGGCCCTGGGGCCCTGAGTTTTGTGTTTGATTTCCTGAGCTCCTTGAGGCCAGGAACCACTTCACCTAGCTCTGAATGCCAGGGTTCACTTCTGCATATTTCTAGTAGGCGCTCGATAAATGCCCGGAACTGACGAGGAGGCACCTGGAACCCAGATAGGGCAATGGACGGGGCGGTAGGGTCAGCATGCTGGCCAGGACCAGCCAGGGAGTTGCCCCTCTGGTTCTCGACCTCGTTCGCTTGAACAGCTGTACAGGGCCAGTCCAGCACAGGCTCTCCCTTGCCTGGTCTGAGAACACTTGCTCCAGAATTAAATGTGAAACGCCTGTTCCCTGGGCCCCATTTGGGTCCTCTGGAATCAAAATCTTGGGTGAGGGACCCAGAAACTAGTATTGTAAGGAAATATCCCAGGAAATTTCCTGCATGTCAAAGTTTGAACTCTACTGCTACAGAAAAGATCTAAGAATCCTCAAGCACTCACAACTGAAATCTCAAGAGCAAGGGAAAGCCCCATTCTGGGTTGTTACTTTGGGTCAGGTGCTTTTACACGCACTGATTTAACCCTCAGAGGCACGCTGGTAACCAACTTGTGCTCGAGGAAGCAAGCGCAGGGATGGTGCATGAGGCGCCTAACATTCCACAGCAAGTACGGAGCAGGGAGTCAAATGCCTGAGTTTAATTCCTGAGAACACACATGCTACCCTACCACATCCCACTGCTGCTTAGGAAAATGCAGAACAGAGGGAACCAGGACATCCTGGAGTGCTTGTCTTCAGGAAATGTGCACAGCCAGCTTCTGATTGGTTGACTTTGCCCACATGCATTTCTGGAAATCAAGACGTGCGAGTTTCATGTGCCTTATGTACATTAAGTGGAGACGCTAGCATGTGCTGGTCACGCTTAACTTTAATAACCCTAGGAAAGAGAGAGTGCTGAGCGAAGCGGTCTGTCTGGACTAGGACCAGCAGCAGCACCCGCATGGAACAGACAAGTATCTTAACACATCGAAGGGCAGGGTTGTACAGACAGCAGCAAAGTGCGGACTGACACCCCCACGTGTCACCCTGCTGTGCAGATCCAGGCCGCAGTCCCACCGGGGCAGTCAGATCTCATCTTTCAGAGAAGCCAGTCCAGCTTTCCCTGAGACACCTCCCCAGTTGTGAGGGAGACACAAGCAACTGAAAAGTTTAAGATACACCACATGAGGACCAACAGACAGGACTCAAGACAAGTCCAGGCTCCTGAGGCTCCTGCATGCAGCCTCTGATGAGGAATATCCAGTCCCAGGGAGCTAAAGTATGTAAGGTAACAGGGACACAGGTTAGGGAAGATGGTTTCCATTTGTCTGTGCATCCTGCTGACATGAAACCACAGCCTTATTACTACTGCTGGTGCGATTTACTAAAAAGCGTAGCAATGTTCTTTTGATTTTATATGGGTGTGACAGACATGGCCTGAAGGCCTGATTTCTGTAAATTCAATTTTGTTTATTATATTACCTTACCATTGTAAAGATGCCTTGTTCTGGTTTTGGAGTGGCCCACTAACTTTAAATTGGTAATGTCCTGGCCTTTAACTTATTTTAAAAGAAAATGAAGCAAACTGTCTAGGAGCGAGCCTTCAGTTTTAGCAGACATCCCGCGCGTCTGCATTATGCAAGTACTGAAAAATTCTCTAAGTTGAACTTCTCGGTACTGAAGCGTTCGAGCTGCCCTACAGCTTGAGCAGGAATTACCCTTGTCTGTCTGCTTCTTGCTCGCGAGAACTGAGCGCGCACACATACACACACACACACACACACACATACGGAGCAGATGACGTGTGATTTACAACCTATGACATAATGCTCAACCTACTAAACCAAGACATGTAGAATATGCAACTGAGCTTTCGCCTTTGCTGTTAGTTTTACCAAATTGCTTCACGCAGCAGAGTGACTACGGATTAACTAGTGAATGTTGTTTTTGATAGTTCCACAGACTAAATGGTACTCAAGAAAAAACTCTTTGGTATTGTCATTATTTTAGGGCATATTTTAACAACTTTATGGGTAGATTAAGAAGCTCTATACATATCTAGATATCTATAGGTGTAGATATAGATAAATGCAGATATCTGGCTTTTTTTTTTTTTTTTTTTTTCAGTGAGCACACAGTCATTTCCCGGTCATCAAGACCGGCAGTGCCCGCCCGACCAGAGCAGGAATCGCGACCGCGTGCAGAGCAGCGCGGCGGCCGAGGTCCGGGCGGGGCGCCCCGTGGGAACGGCGGCACGGTGGCGCTTACACGCACGACCCGCAGGGATCCCCAGTTTCCAGACACAACAAAAAAGCGCCCAGGAAGCGAAGCGGGCAGTTCCTAATCTCATTTATTTCCGCGACTCCGTGCTTAAACTGTAACTTTGCACTGTAAAAACAAAGAGCGGCCCGAGTGCGGCGCATTTCGGAGAAGAAAAGCCTCCCTCTCCCGGAAGTCTGCCGGAGCCGCCTTCCCGGAGCTGCGCGGCCGTCCGCGTCGCGGCGAGGCGGGCGGGGCGCGCGACAGCCGGGGACGCCGCGGGCCGCGGGGCCGAACAGGCGAGGGCTCGCTCGGCTGTGCTCGGCTCTGCGCGCGCCTCGGCCGCTGCTTCCCGGGGCGCCGGGCTCCCCGTTCCCGGCCGTCCCGCCCGCGCCCCCCGCCTCCCGCCTCCCGGTCCCGCCTCACCTTCACAGCGCCTCGGCTCCCACCGCCTCCTTCCGTCTCCGCCTCCGCCGCCCCCGCCGCCGGTCCCCTGGCTCTGGCGGCCCCCGGGTTTCGGCGGCGCGCGCGGCTGTGCGCAGAAGGTGGTTCCGAGCCTCCGGGTCAGGAATAACCGCAGCCAAGCTCGCTGGCGGCTCGGCGGGCGAGGCGGCGCGGTCCCCGGCCCGGCTCCCGGCTCCCGGCCGCTGCCCCTCCCGCTGCGCCGTGGCCCCCGCGCCCAGCCGCCTCCCTCAGGGCCTGGGGACCCTGCTCTGGACACTTAGCGCGGACAGAAGGGGCAGCGAGGCGAGACGTTTCCTTTTGGACGGGGAAATGAGGGCGCAGAAAGGGGCTGAGGAGAGAACGGAAAGCGGGCTTGCCCTGGCTAGCGGGTGGAGGGAAGAAAGTTCCTTTAGAGCCGAAATCTTAACTGACAGCTGGTTGGGGTAGATGACTGTAGAAATCAGGTAGCTTGGATAAAGGGAGATACAGGTGGCCTGCCCTGTATGGTGGCACACGCCTGTAATTTTAGCATTCTGGGAGGCTGAGACAGGAGGAACCCAAGCGGGAATCTTATCATTGAGACCCTTTCTCAAAAGAATTTTTTTAAAGGCTGGGGACAAGCCGGGTGTGGTGGCTCACGCCTGTAATTCCAGTACTCGGGAGGCCGAGACAGGCGGATCGTTGTGAGTTCGAGACCAGCCTGGGCTACAAAGTGAGCTCGAGGCCAGCCTGAACGGCATAGTGAGACCCTGTCTCAAAAAGACAGGGGCCCAGGGATCTAGCTCAGTGGCCTAAGCGCCTGCCTGGTAAGTGTAAGGTTGTGAGTTCAATTCCCGGTGCTGCAAAAAAAATAAATAAATAAATAAAATAAAAAAATAAAGGCTGGGGACATAGCTCAGTGGTACCATGCTTTCCTGGCATGTCCAAGACCCTGGGTGCAATCCCCAGTGCCATACGCAAAAGTTGGGTGGTTGCCAGGCACCCCAGCCAGGGTGTACATAGAAGAGATGTGTTTATGGCCCCTTGTGCAGAGCAGGGAATCCCTACCTTTGTGTGTTGGGGGAGGCCCAGCATATAGCAGGCACACAATAAAGTTTCAGCGTGAGGCACAGTGCAAAAGGCGTTGCCAGCTTAGTTGTAGTCAACCCTTATAACAAGTATGTGACTGCTTTACTCCTGTTTTACACGTGGGCGGAGGGAGCGGTGGACTTGGCAGCGACCACAAGGCCCTTCCGCCTGGCCGAGACTCAAACCTGTAACTCCAAAGTGCGTGCTGTGATGCAACTTAGCGCTAGGGAGTTTAGGGCCGCATGGGTCAGCTTCAGCACAGATGGACCCTGAACCGCCTTTAGAAGATAGGTAGGTCGATCTGCAGTAGACAGGGGCATGCTCAGGGTTCTCCTGGAGCTGGATTTCACAATGGACATGATCAATGCGTTTTTACCCCTCAGGATTTTGCTGCAGGAGTCTCAGAATGCCTAGACCCTTTCTAAAGTATGTACTTGAGTAGCTAGTATGTCTGGCTAACCCAAGTCTTGTGGCTTATTAGGGAAATTCCCTGGGTCCTAAGCTAGTACAAAAATTACTGCACTATCCAAGAGGACTTGAAAAATCCCCTCTATCCCATTCTTCTACAAAGGAAATGTACAGTAGCAAGGAGGGGTAGCCAACAAGACAATTAAGCTGAAAGGTTTAGGCAGGTGTAGCGGCACGCACCTGTAATCCCAGCACTTGGGAGACTGGGACTGGAGGCTAAGTTCAAGCCCAGCTTGGGCAAGACCTTGTCTCAGAGCACACACACACACTTACAACATATCCAGAAATTTCTCCTGGGGTATGAAGAACTGGAATTTCTGGCCCTTCTGATGTTTTACAAGGTATTTACTCTGGAAATGAAGATGGATACATAAGAGATCACAGTGATAGGACATTTGGGACCCAACAAGAATGTCCATCCTTTTTTATTTCTCCTTAGCAAGTATAAAACACACCTTGGGTACTGTTCTGCTCCTCTGGGAGTCTTCTTTTCTTTTATTTTCTTTTCTTTTCTTTTCTTTTTCTTTCTTTTTTGGTACTGGGGATCGAACTTATGACCTCACACTTACCAGGCAAGCACTTGAACCACTGAGCTAAATCCCCGGCTCTGGGAGTCTCTTTTCAATAGGGTTCCAGAGCCTACTAGGTGAGTTTTTTGCTTCAGTGGCTATTTTTATTACTTACTATCTACATGCTCATAAGTCACCAGAACACCTCATCCTCCCCGCAAAGTGAGATGAAGATTAGACAAGGCCAGCCTGCTAAGAAAGTCAGCAAGCAGCCTAGTCTCAAGTCTCATGTGTCTACATGTGTTCTAACGGACTGCAGAGGGAATTGATGTCTAAGAAGCAGTGTGGTAGAATAATACCTCAGGGTGCTATTGGGTGGTTCATTTATTTCTAAACCTGTGCAGCTGCCATGTTCATAAATATATGAACATGCTGGAAAGTCTCCTAATGGTTAGCCCTTCTCCATTTCCTCAGGTTAACAACTAAAGCCACCAATGTGAAGCTTACACCCCATGACACCTGAGGTTTGTTTTGGGGGTGTGAATGGGAGGATGCCTGTAGTTTCTTAGGCTTACAACCAAGGGAAACAGGAAATGGGTTCCACTTGCCAGCTTCCCATGAATGGAGGGAGCCTCTCAGGTCACAGAGAAGCGGCCTCAGTAATTCCCAGATACCGCTGCATGACAGACTCAGGCCACTTTGTCCCCCTCATGGATAACGATCCCTAGTCTTTTTGGGTTTTCTTTTGGTTTTGGTTTTTTGAGACAGGGTCTCACTATGTAGCTCAGGCTGATCATCTTGTCTAGCCTGCCAAGTGCTGGGATTACAGGAGCATGTCACCATGCCCGATTTACCCTCAGTCTTTTTGTTATCAGAGTCTAGATCGGTGGTGGCAAACCAGTGGTACGTGTGCCACAGTGAGCACAGGGAGCCCTTTCAGCAAGCAAGCCAAGTCACACCAGCATCGCCCCAGCAGCTGAGCATTGAGGTTTAATTGCAGTGTTGGCACCTGGCAATAAATAAGTGGGTTTTAGGTTGCAGTTTGGGTGCTCAGTCTACAAAAGTTTCACCATCACTGGTCTAGATGGTGGAAAGTGGGGGAGAGGCTGCCTCTAAGGAAGTCTTTTTGTGGGGCCTATTGTCAGGCTTTCTGTTTACTGGAAAGTATCTTGGTCAGGTTTCTGTTGCTGTAACAAAATGCCTGAGTATAAGAAAAATTGATTAGCTTACAATTTTAGAATCTGAGGCTGTGGGGCACAATTTCAGTGTCCTGGAAGTTCTTGGTGCTACACCATAATGTGACAGGTGAAAGGGTGATGGAGCAGGTGCAAGAGAAAGCACGAGGGGTGGGCCCGAGCTCCCCGCTCTCTCGGTAATGAACTTACTCCTTCTATCCTGATGATGCTCCACCACAGGGCTACAGCCCTGGTGACCCCATCACTTCTCTTTAGGCCCAACCTCCCAGTACCACTGTGTGGGAGATAAGCTTCTAACGTGTGAATTTGGGGGACACAGTGAAGCCACAGAGCCCTGGAGGGTGGTCAGGGATTCCCCTCTTTCCTGCTAGGCTCCCTGAAGAGAAGAGGCTCAGGTGAGCCAAGAGGAGGCAGAGTTTAGAGCAGTAACTGGAGCCGCCCCCACCTTCCTAAATTCAGGCAGAGCCCCAGGGCTGGATCCTCACCTGGCTGGTTGCTTTCTGCTGTTGGCGGGTGTGCTGTCGCACTACTTCTTCCCCAGGCTTGCCTACTATTGCAGTGCCCTTTTCTAGTGACAGTCCCTCTGCTGGATACCATCCCTAGTGTCATTCTTAGGGACTCCAGAGGCTGGCATGTTCCAGGAAGACAGCGACATAGGTGTTTGTGATTTGCACTTGAAATTACATATGAACAGTGCCTGCAGCCCAGGTCTGGCTCCGGGGCCAGAGAGTGCCAGGACTGGCGGTAGTGGAGCACTGAGGAAAATACTCCGGGTTCTCAGCACCTCTTAAATCATCACAGAGGGCGTGAGCCACTTGCTTCCACAAGCACAGGCTGCCTCTGGCTCCCAAAGGAAGATGAATGATGAGTAACAAAATCAAGATGAAGCTCTGTGTAAATCTTTCCAGCTCACAAAGCTTGTAGGAAGTTGAAGATGAGAGGGATATTAAAGACCATCTCGTTCTACCTCCTCATTTTATAGCTGCAAAAACTGAGGCCCAGGGAGGGGTATGAGGAAGCTGCTGGCACACTGCTGCCTGGGGGCAGGCACTGCATCCCCTCTCCATGGCCACCCCACTGCCATCTTTTGACCTCTGAGTACAGTTTAGTCCTCTAAGCATCTTTACCTCCTGTGATGTACATTCTTTCCAGCTGCTAAAACTTGGTACTTTTAAAAGTGGGTTGCCCCATCAATTACTGAGGCTCTCTGCTCCAGGAGGGCTGTTGGAGGCGGGAGAACAGGCAGGTAGGGGAAGCTGTCACCAGTCCCCTCCCTGGCAGCTGAGGCTCAGTCCTTCAGTTCCCAGGGTCAGCAAATACCCATGGAGTGGACTGCTAACTGCAGTCAGCTGTGTACTTGTCCTCTGGGGGGAAGCCATAGGAAGGGCCACTTCCTCACCTAGATGGACTTGGATGGAAAGAGGTTGTGTCAAGTGTAACAAGATAGAATATAATAGTATAATAGTCCATAATTGGGTCCCTTGACAGTCACCCAAATCAGTTCAGGAGTTTTGGAACCTGACACATTTAAAGGGAATCAGGTTGAGGCAAATACAATAAAATCTTTGCAATAAGAAAGCCAGAACTCAGTTTCTAGGATGATGGTCCCTGACGCTTCAAGATGTCAGCAGATATACACCAGAGGCAGGAGGGTGAGGGATGGGAAGAAACCTGGGTGGAAATGTTTCTTATGGGTACAATGCGTGAAAGGAAACAGTGGACTCAATGAATGATTTCCCAAAATGCTACAAGAGAGGTCTCTGATATTATTAAAGAAATGTTACATCAGAGTAAAAGAGGAGATGGTCCCATTGCTTTCTGGACAAGTTAGGAATCCCCTGGAATACTGGGGACAATTCTGGGTTGCTTTTTTTTTTTTTTTTTTGTAGCAGAGACTTTGACCAGCCAGAATACAAAGAAAAGACAGAAACTAAGATGGATGGACAGGGTCTTGAACTTATGCCATGTACCTGTTCTCTACTCTGCAAAATATGATCCTCAGTCTTTGTGTTAGTCAGCATCCTGTCACTATGATAAAGTACCTGACATACACAACTTAAAGAAAGAAAGATTTATTTGGGCTCCTGGTTTCAGATGTCTCAGTCCATGGTCGTGTGGCTCTATTGTTTTAGGCCTGCAGTGAGGCAGAAACATTGTGGCAGAAGGGTATGGTGGAGGAAAGGGCACGGGGGCACAGGGTACAGCATCAGGAAGCAGAAAGGGAGAGAGAACCAGAGAAGTAGGGGCTGGGACTGGATATAGTCCTCAAGGTCATATCACACCACATGGTCACAACTAGTCCTCACCTCCTGTTTCCATCACCTCCCAGTAAAGACCCTCTTGCCTCAGCCTCCCAAACAGCTAGGAATACAGCCATGTACCACCAGGCCTAGCTCAATAAGCAATTTTTGGTCTCAGCGAGTAAAATGTGGCCACATGGCAAAGCAACTAAAGAAAAGCTTCTGAGAGTGAGGAACGGGTGCTCCTGAGAGGAGGGAGCTTTGTCTGACCATACTGCTCAGAGCTGGGAAGAGTGAGCCACTTGGGGTGCATCTGCCACCAGGTGTGTATCCTCCGATGTGGGAAAGCCACTTGTCTGACTGGAATGTTGTTTGCATTTTATTTATTAGTGCTTGGGCATGAACTCAGGGCCTTGCACATGCTAGACAAGTGCTGGGTCACTGAGCCACTCCCCTGTCCCTTGGATTTGAATCGGATGATCCCTAAGACTTTTTCTTACTGCAGAATTTTATGAATTGTCGTGGGCCAGGCTACCTTTTTCTTTTTAAAACAATTTTTAAAAAAATTTTCGGTCTACTGATAAAGTTTTTCTATATGAATATACCTCCAGTGTTTTAAATGTGGTGGTGGGGCTCAATTTATCAAAACTGTGCCTGTTTTCTGAAACATAGCTTGGAATATGTAAGATTTAGAAGAGAAAGATTTTGGTTTCAAGGGAATTATGTGCCATTCTCTGAGTGTATCCCAAGAATGATGGCGACGTTCCTGATTGTCTTGTGCCTACATCTGACGTGCTTGCCACCCTGGGAAGTAGCCACTGATGCTGCTTTCTGAGTATCTTTTTAGATAAGACGTGACGTCTGTCCCAAGGAGAATACCAGTTAGCACTCAACAGCTGAGAAAGGCCATGAGCGCTCCTATTGTCAGGATACAGCAGTCCATGTAGTCGGTCAGGACTCTACGTGGTACAGACAGACAGACAGACGACCTCGTGAACAAGACTCTGGCGTGTTTTCCCTGAGAAAGAGGCAGAAGTGTTCTTTTTGGAAAAGAACAGTAGATGTGTAGTATCAGCGCAGAATCCAGAGGACGCTGAACACAGGCGTCCGTGTGGTTTTATTCATTTAAAGAAAACAAATCACAGTGCTTTCAGAGGACTCCGTGCTTCTCACTTGGAGAAAAGGGACAGAGTGTGCTGGAGAGCAAGTCCAGGCAGCTTCTGGCTTTGTCTTCAGCACGGCCTTCCTCTTTCCTCACAGCGCCAAGAGTGTGTCTTGAGAATTATGTGCTGAGATTTTTGCTGCCTAAAAACCTCCAGAGGCTGGAAGCACATGGCCACTGTTCTGTTAACCTAGTAAGCGAGCAAGGAAGGGCTTTCTGGCAATTCCAAATTTTTTTAAACTCGTATCACAAAACAAGTAAAACAGGAAAAGCAAATAGAATTTCACTATTTCAAGAGCAAAGGGTCAGGAGCTGGGCATGGTGACACATGCCTGTAATCCCAGCACTCTGGGAGGCTGAGGCAGGAAGATCACAGCTTCAAGTCCAGCTTGGACAACTTAGTGACTTAGTGAGACCCTGTCTCAAAATAAAAAATAAAAAGGTCTAGGGATATAGCTCAGAGAAAAGGCCTGGTGTTCAATCCCCAGTACCAAACAAAGCAAAGCAAAGTAAAGCAAACCAAAGAACCCAAATAACAAACAAAACACCAAAAATGAAACAAACAAACAAGCAAAAACAAAAAGCCCAAACAACTTTTAAAAACCCAACAGAAAAACAAAAACTAGGCTACACAAAGGAAGCTACAGCAGTGAACCTTTCTGTCCTAATTTCAGCCAGATTCGAGAACACAGTTTCATGAGAGATAAAAGTATGTGGATGCTTGAAACTGCCTCCTAGGAGCTCTTCAGGAAATACATTTGTCTTCGTTCAGCCGCGGCAAAGCAGACCAGAGATCAGGAGTCACGTGTTTCTGTTACTTTGTCTCAGACTTGAGGACAACTGATGTCCTTTTCTGTGTGACTCTCCATCCTCAGGCTGGGCCTTGGGTCTGTCCCCAGACTCCGGTGCTGGTAGGGCCACTGTCCTGGCTCTTCTGACACCTGCCAGAGCAGTGTCTGGCCACATCACCAGTGCTGTGCTGGCGTTTGTGTTTACCTGCTTACTTGGGCTGACAATGTTTTTCAGGCCAGGGATGCATTTTGTCCATCACTGGAACGCCAGTGCCTTCTATAAGCCTGTCCTAAGGTCAGCTATCAGTAACCACTCTTTGAACACACTATTAACTGAAGTGAAAAAACCTGAGGAAAAACAAGTTTGCATTCACCTCCTTGGAACAGGAGGCAAATCTGTACCTTGAATTTTCTTGGTGGGGTCTGGGTGGCCAAGGCGGGGTTTGAGGCCTTGCTCACCACTGAATTTCCCCGACAGGGCCACCGCTCAGTAAATAATCAATAAACCCTTTGGTAAGTGAAGAAGGAAGTGGCCCGGCGTGATGACACATGCCTGTAAAACCAGCTGCTCAGGAGCATGGAAAGCTTGAGGCCAGCCTGGGCAGCTTAGCAAGCCACTGTCTAGAAAGGCAGCCAGGAAGCAAGCGAAGAAAGGAAGGGGCTGGGGTGTGGGTGCAGCTCAGTGGGAGAGCCTTGCCCAGCAGGCATGAGGCCTTGGGTTCAATCCCCAGCACCGAGAAATAAATTAATTTCCTTTAACAAATAAAGCGACTGTTACTGGCCTGACTTCGGCCTAGTATGTTGTTGCCACTACCCACTAAAGGGATCGGTTAGGAAAGTTCTCCCTGCAAGGAAAGACGGTAGCGCCACGGACCCCTTTTCCCAGTGGGAAGTAAGAAAGGGAAAGCGTCAGGAGTCCTGCGCGGCCCGCCACGATCTTAGGCCACAGAGGTGACAAGGCCCTCTCGGCCACAGGAAGGCGGCAGGAGCTGGGCGGGGCGGGCGCCGCGGCCCCCGGGGCTCGGGGCTCGGACGCGGCCGCCGCCTCCTCCCGCGCCTCCATTTGCTGAGCTCCGGGCAGGTCCCGCGGCCGCGGCGGAGACATCTGCCGGCGGCCGGCAGCAGTGCGCCCCGTGCGGAGCCCCCAGGCGGCGGCGGCCCGCGCTCCTCTGCAGCCGGGCCTGGCTCAGCGCCGGCTGGGGCTCGCAACGCCAGCTCTGTTTCAGGCAGGCGTAGGTTCGCTTCCCGGGGAGCCCAGTGTCTCCCACCGTGGCTCTCGGCGACTTTTTGGCTAGCCTCGCCCCCATGCCCGGCGCTCGGGCGCTCAGCCTTTGGCCTTGGAAAGGATGCCAAAGCCTCTTGGGATTTCGTTTACGATCCTTAGGCGGCCAGCTTTCCCCACCCTCTGCCTCAGGGAGGGCCCTCTCCAGTGTCTGTGCCTGGCGTGCCTGGCGTGCCTGCGTGCGAGGGCGTGTGGCGCGGAAACCGAGCAACTGTGTTAGAAGTCACAGTGCGAGAAGCCAGCAAGATGCGGGAAGAGGGCACTGAGAACACACTACGAGTTAGACTATTGAAGACCCAGGTCTAACCTCAGAGCTATAGTCACTGACTTTCACTGCCAACAAGTACTAGAAAAAAAAAGAACTTTTTTTTTAGTGGTACTGGGAATTGAACCAAAAACCTTTGCACTCAGCGACACTCCTACCTCTCCCCTTTGAGACAGTCTTGCTAAGTCATTAAATTGCCCGGGCTGGGTTCCAAGTTGCGATCCTCCTGCCTCGTCTCCCAGGGAATTGAGATTACAGGCTCTGTGGCACTAGGTCTGGCCAGAAGGAAGAAGTCGCTGGTGGCTGGAGAGGTAGAAAGTCTTCTCCGAGTTGCTGTTTTGGAGCTGGTCCCCGCAGGAGCGGGAGATTGTAGTTTTTGGAAGGCAGGGCCATGGCTGTGGCATCTCGTTGGAGAAAACTGTGGTCGCTGAGGTTCAAGGTGAGATAAGGCTAGAGGGGCTCGGTAGATTGTGCTGGCGTGGCTGCGGGGAGCCACCGCGATTTCTCTAAACCCGGGGAGTGTGTGGTCGGGAATGAAGTATGAGGATTACTTAGAATTCCATGAGCGAAACCGCCCCAGGCCGATAGAAAAGATACAAACCGCTCTTGTATCTTTTCTGTCGGTCTTGTCCTCCCTTCCTCCCTCCCTCCCTTTCTCCCTTCCTTTCTTTGTCTCAATCCCTAAAAAAAAAAAATCCTCTCTGTCTCTCTGTCTCTCTCTGTCTCTCTCCAGTAGAACTGGATTGAGCACAGGGCTTTCCCACCAACCTATATCCCCAGTCCTTTTTATTTTTAGACACAGGGTTAAATCGATACATTGCTCTGGCTGGGATTTGAACTCTCAATCCTCCTGCCCCAGCCTCCCAGAATGCCGGGATTAGAGGTGTAGGCCAGCACCCTGGGCTTCTTTCCTGAGTCTGTCAGCAGCCCTCCTGGGAATTTGGAAGTCCTCTAAGGGTTTGACAAGCCCTGGATTAGGGAGAGGAATCCGGTGGCTGGCTGGGTGGCATTCCAGGAGCAAGCTGGGCGGTGCAGGTAAATGCAGGGCAATAAGGGTGTATTGCAGACAAGTATGGGACATTGAGAAGGGACATCAGTTTGTGAGGGAGAGAGTGCTAATTAAATGCTCTTTTGAACATGCTGAGTGTCAAAAGATGTCATTTAGGATTAAAGATCTTAATTGGCTTTATTTTCAATTCTACACATGAATTTCATGTAATAGCAGGCAGGACATCCGTGGAGAACTTCCTCAAGGCCACTAGAAGTTAGAGCTGCAAAGGGACCATCTGGGTGGGCAGGGAGTTGCCAAGCAAGGAGGGGCCAGTCCCCTGAGGACGAAAGTGCAGGAGAGAAATTGAAGAAGCGGGGACATCTCCCGAAACACACCAGGAGAAACTGGTCAGAGAGGAAGAAAGAAAACCCAGGGGATTGCTGACACAGAGGAGTAAGACCTTCCAGAAAGAACCTGTGGAAGAGATCTGGCCTTGGGCAGTGTTTGCCAGCCTGCTGTGAACCAACCAGTATGGCAATGAAGCCAGCATTTAAAAGGATAATAGGGAGGGGTTGAAGGGAGAGTAGGGGAGTGGTGGTGGTGGTGGTGGGGAGAATCAAATTATATCACGTACAGGTACAAATTCTCTATGATGAATGTGATCATTGTGTATATCTAAAATGTACCAATAAAATCTGACTGAAGAAAAATACATAAAAGGATAATAGAAAATATCAGATTGTATCTCATGTGACATTTTAGTTACTTTTCTCTTGTTGCTGGGACAAAATACCCAACACCCAAAGTTAGAGAGGAAGAGGTTTATTTAGCTCATAGTTTGTGGAAGTTTCAGTCCATAATTAGCTGGTTCCAAGGCAGAGTGGTGCAACAGAGGGGCAGTAGTTCATGGCAGAAGACAGCAAAAACAAGAGAGAAAGAGGAGGAGAGCAAGCTCTTTCTCTCCCTTATATTGTATGTAAGCTATCCACCCTAGGGGGGGTGTAGCACTCAGCCCCTTAATCCCAGTGATAAAGAAACTCCCAACCAATTAGATGTCCAGTACGAGTTTGTGTTCTCAAAAACAAAGAATGAATTTTAGGAACAATGGAGGGTAAGAGCAGAATATATTTATTGAGAGAATGAAAGCTTCTGTCTGAGAGAGAGACAGAAGGGGTCCTGAGTGGGTTGCCAAAGACCCTGTCTTTTCTAGGGAATTTTTTTTATTGCTTTTGTAATTTTTATTTTAAAGAGAATAAAACCAAGTAAAATAAAACAGAATAAAACCAATCAAAACAAACCAGTGTGACACACGACTTCAAAACAACATGAAATCAACAATGGTTACCATAATGCCTCTTGTTGTCTTCAAAATAGCTGCAGATACCTTCAGACATAGTAAAAATCAAACAAAACAGAAGAGAATAGAACCAATAAAAACAAAACATTGAATGCAATAAAGGACTCCAAAATAAGACAATAGTAAATCCAAAATGGCTACCATAATATATCTTGCTATCTTTGAAATAGCTGCCCATGCCATAGGATATAATAAAATCGAACAAAATAAAACAATAAAACCCAACAAAACAATGAAAGTGATAAGGACTTCAAAACAAGATGATAGGGAATTAACAATGGCTACCACCTTCAGAAGGAGATCCCCCATAGATGCTACATTGCATAGTTATCTTCTGAACAGATGATCTAACATTAAACACTACAAGCATTAAATTGTATTTGACCTCAGTAGCTATCATTGGAGCCTGTGTTTTTCCAGATCAACTGGGGTGGGGTGAGGGGGAGTTTGTCTCCTCTTGTCTCCCAGCCCACATGCTGGAAGGAGCTGGCATCTGGTTCTCCCCACAGCAGCCCGCACATGGTGCCGACTTGCAGGGAGGGCTTGGCTACTTGCTCTCCTCCCCTGCAGTCCAAGAATGGTGCTGACTCATGGGAAAAGGCTGGCGTCTGGTTCTTGAGGAGAGGTTCTTTTGAACTTTGATTCATGCCAGACATGTTTGCTTTTTAACATGGTGGTGGGTGATATCTCAGGAGACAGATGTTTTCTATTTATTTCAAGGCCCTGTTACAGCTTGTATCTAGATGTCCAAAGCCTCATGTGCTGGCCTTTTCTAGGGACTTTTATAGAGCAAAACTACAAAATGAGGCGGATCCAAGGTAGGGAAAATGTGGGAACTCGAAAGGTGGGCATGAGGTGGGACAGAGCTATGGCCAACCAATAAGATTAAATGCACAGGTAGAATTGATTAAATTGGGGACAGATGGGGAAGTGAGTCATGTAGCAAGCAGGCATGAATACAGAGCAGTAACTCTTCCTCTAGGGGGTTGGATCAGTGACTCCTGGTTTCCTTAGGGTGATAGAGACCTATTTAGAATATCAATTCCAAAAAAAAAATAGAATATCAATTCCTGAAGTTTATCCTTAGGAAGTATGTGGGTACATTTGTTTGACCTTTTGTCTTGAGGTCTGGTCCACAGTGGAGGTGTCTGTCTCCCCTACAGTTGCAAGGTGTCTCATCTTCTGCACTGGCTCCTTTGAGGGCCTAGCCCTGTGTGACTGCCTATAATATTTCTATCTAACTCAGCTGCCTGTGACACCAGCATTAGACCATGAGCCAATCACAAACTCTAGATTCAACCACCTGGGAAAAGACAGCCCCTCATGATCACGTGAGGCTTTGGGGGGACATCCAGGCACAAACCATAACACATGGCAAAGATGAAATCCTGAAACTATTTGGAGAAGACAGACACTATCATCTCTGCCATTCTTGCCAAAATATGTATATGGAACCTCAGTTCAATCATGAGATGGCATCAGACAAACTGAAATGGAGGAACAAAGTAGTTAATCAATAGCTTTTGAGGGGGTTAAATGAGTGAAAAGACTGAGGATCAGTCAGAGGATGCAGGAGACTGGAAAGCTAAATGCAGTGTGGCATCAAGGGTAGGACCTTGGGACTGAAAAGCAACAATGATGAAAAATTAGTGTCATTAGTTTGGTGGATTCCACTGTACCCTTTTTAATGTCTTAGTTATAACAATTGTACTGTGATTGCAGAAGGTGTTTTTGTGGGGGAAAGCTGGATGAGGTATATATGGAAATTCCCTTGCTATCATTGCCACTTTTCTGTAAGTCTAAAATTAGTTGTAAATAAAAAGTTTAAAAGGGAAGAAATGTGGTTTTGTATGTGTGCGAAGCAAGGGGCTCATGACGTGAGATAAGTTTCACATGTAGGTTGTGGGGAAATGCTGTTCAGCCACCTCCCTCAGATGTGCAGGGCAGTTTTGCAGGGAGGGGCACCTGGACTCCTAGTCTCTCTAGGTTTTGTGAGCTTGATGCGAGAATGAAAGGCTGCTAGTAAGACTTTGAGTCAGAGTTGGTTGCATTTAGCCTTATCATAGTACATCCAGGCCAGTAGATCCAGGCCTCCCGTCCGCTGTTTGATAGAGGCTATAGATTCCCGGAAGGGAAAGAAATGCCCAGGAAGTCTGAGGGGTTGTTGAAGGCCTTATGGTGCTACCTTGTTATAACCTAACACAGCCAGTTTGGGGTACATTAGATGACAGGAAGAGATTCTCTGGAGAGAAGGTGGGGCTTGATAGTTCTAGGGTTCTGCTATTTCTTTGATTTTTTGGGGCAGAGGGGAGCCGATTTCACCTCTAAGCCACAGTTTTTCCAAATCATGAAAGCCCTCTTTCACCAGGAGTCCTTTAAGCAATCCAGAGGAGTGACTGGTAGCTGCTTCTGACATCTACATCACTGCCTTGCAAAAGGATGGAGCTAGAACTTTGCTTCTCAAGTGAGGGTGACTTTGCCCCTCACCCTCCAGGAGACACTGGCAGTGGCTGGAGACCTTTTCAGTTGTTACACTGGAAGGCAGGTGTGTGTGTGTGTGTGTGTGTGTGTGTGTGTGGCAAGCCTCTAGTGGGATGGGGCTAAACATTCTGCCCTGCACAGGGTCACCCCCTCCACCTGGTCCCAGATGTCATTTATGCCAAGCTAAGAAGCCCTGAGTTAAAGGAGATGAAAAATCTGTTTATGGTCTAGAAAGTTGCCTGAGTGCTTTTCACAAAAGAGAGGGCAGTCAACTTCATTTCTTGGCTTGATTTCAAGTGGATAATTATAACCTGCCTACCTAAAATTTACACTTTAATTTTCAGTGGGTATCATCTCTCTTCATGCTTAAACGAGCTGAACGTGGCTATATTCTCAACAGCAGGGAAATATTCTATGGCTGGATTGGTTCCAGGTTGACCATGGGTTAAACAATTGGTTTAAGAAATGATTTGAAACCATCAGGGATAAAAAGCACTAAAACTAGAAACTAGGGACATTATTCTCATTATTAATTATTAGTACTATTACAGTGCTTATTCAGCCACTCCGGATTCCCACAGGATTCCTATGGGTACTAAGGTCAAAACCAGATTCCTGCCGTCAGTGTGAGCAGACACTGCTTGGAATTAATCTGTTAGCCATTAAAAGCAGGGCTCTCTCTGAATGCAGGTCCCTGCAGCTTCAGTGCCTGGGAGAAGCCTGGCACCGGCAGCCCTGAGCTTCAAAGCAAATCTCCAATCTTCTATTTGTACTCGCTGTTCCCTTATTTAGAACGGAGTAGCACATACTTGTCTGTTGCTTCAAGGCAATAGCAAATTCTAAAGGTATTAAATAGAGTCTCACTTCAAGCAAACCAGAGCCTGGAATAAGTTAAGGACAAGGCCCCATCCCTCCTTTCCTTTCCATTTTAAAGATTATAATAATTTAGAGTGGCAAAATTTAAAATCAGAAGACAGGCGGCGAGCTCATTGACAAACCGAATGGTTATCATTTTAGAAGCCACACAAATCAGTCTTTAAAACCTGATTTGGCCTTTTTTTCCCCCCTTTCTTTTTTTAAACAGCATCTAAATGTTAAACAAGCTTAGACAGCCAAAGACATGCAGCAGGCATATAAGGAGAAGGTTTGAAAAAACAATTTTTTTGGCTGGTTTGTTAATTTTCCCAGGATATCTGTCTTTAGAAAGATAGTTTTGATTTCATCTGTAATAACCTGAAGTTTTGGCAAAGAGTGACTTGTGGGATTTTGATACCTGTCGTTTCTGTTTGACATATCATTAAATAGGTTTGGAATGCAGGCTCTCCTGGCCTGATTCTTTTGGCACGGTAAGCCGAGTTGTTCCCTGGTCCAAGGGCTGCTTTTCCTCTGTGGAGAAGATGTCACTGGCTTCATTTCACTTTTGACTAGCTGGCTTCCCCACACCTTTTCACTGAGGCCCTCAGAAATGAGTATTGTGGAGCTGCTGTTGAGGTGAGAGTCAGAAATTTTAGCCAGGGGAAGAGTGTGTCTTGTAAAGCTTGTCCTGGACAGAGCCTGAAACCCTAGCTCCCCTGGGAACACTCACAATAATGACAGCTCTTTAGTAGGCTCCAATCTGAGTTCCAAGTTTTTCTCTGGAACAACTCGTCTCAGCTTTGCCATTGGTTCTTGAGGAAGGTGCTAATGCTGCCCCTGTTTCATACCTGGGGAAACGAAGGCTCCAGGAGCTCAGGTACTTTACCCAAAGTCGTGGAGCTGAAAAAGACTGCTGGAATTTGAAACTAATCATGTGACCTACAGCCTTTGCTCTTGACCTTTTCCCAAGAAATGTGATCTTCAAAAATAATCATAAACTGGTATGGTGGTGCATGCCTGTAATCTCAGCCCTCTGGGAGGCTGCAGCAAGAGGTTTGCAAGTTCCAACGCAGCCTGGGCAACTTAGTGAGTTATCGAGACTGTCTCAAAATAAAAAATAAACAAGCCTGGAGATGTGGAGAGGTAGCTCAGTGCAAAGACCCTAGGTTCAATCCCCAATAACCCAAAGTCATATTTGTGTGATAATCACGCAGTTTATGTTTTTGATGTTTCAAGCTGTTTCCACATCCATTGCCTTTCTCACTCAGGTGGCATGACGGTACCCAGGCTCCTGGGTTGTGTCTTCACACGAGCTGGCACTGGAAATGGCTTGGATACCATGCAGTGTGGATAAAGCCCTACTTGAGCAAATTTGGTGTCCCAAGTGATCATTGTATTTTCCTTCTGCCCAAGCTGAATTTAGAAGTGGGGTGTTTCAGGGTTTGTTTTTCTTTTTCTTTTTCTGCACTTCCTGGGAAGATGATGCCATGGATATCCTTTTGAAGTTTAATCACACGGCCAGGATTGCATCGCACAGAGCGCTTCACTCATGGCTGTGTTTTGGATGCCAAGCGTAGGGCAGTAAGGGTAAGCTCATCTTGGAAGGCAGACTGAGTGATGAGCCTTTTCCTTGAATAGGAAAAACACTTATTACCTCCTCACCTGGGATTCAGACCTCAGGTGCCTAAAGGAACCAGCTGTAAATTTTAAGAGTAAAGGGGAGTGAGAAGCCACTTCCATGGATTTGATGGAAGTTGATGGGGTGAAGTGCAGCCATTTTAGCATTAGGGTGACCCTGAATCGTCCCTTTTCATCTCCTCCGGTGGGAGTAGGATTCAGAATGACTGGCAAATCACTGCTTTCACTGGTGTCCGTGGCATAAGCACAGCCTTTTGGCATGAAGTAAAAATGAAGCAATTT
>RJWT010003171.1:0-37518 GCA_004365215.1 Cuniculus paca | reverse complement strand
AGTAAAAATCAAACAAAATGGAACAGAATATGACCAATAAAAACAAAACAATGAATGTAATAAAGGACTTCAAAACAAGACAATAGTAAATCCAAAATGGCTACCATAATATATCTTGTTATCTTTGAAATAGCTATGCATGCCATCAGATATAATAAAATCAAACAAAATGAAACAGAATAAACCCCAACCCAACAAAGCAATGAAAATGATGCAGGACTTCAAAACAAGATAATAGGAAATTAACAATGGCTACCACCTTCAAGTAGATCCCCCATAGATGCCACACTGCATACCATTATCCTCTGAAGAGATGACCAGACCACCAGCCCTAGACCTAGGAAGTCAGTGAAACACCAAACACCACAAGCATTAAATTGCGTTTCACCTCACTATCATCGCAGCCTGTTTCTCTGGATCAACCAGTTGCTTATGGGGGCAGGGAGGTGTGTTTGGCTTTTGTTGTTTCCCAGCCTGTGTACCAGAAAGGGCTGGGATCTGGCTGTCCCCCCAATGGCCCCTGTATGGCACTGATCTGCAGGGAGGGCTTGCTTCTGGGTGACTTCTTGTTCTCCTCCCCCAAAGTCCGCGAATGGCACTGACTCACGGGAAAGGCTGGGATCTGGCTCTAAATTTAAATTTTTAAATGATGCATAAAAATATAAAACTTGCACATATTTACAGTGAGTTTTGTGAGAAATCCACATGTGTATATATTAGGTAACATTTAAATCAGGTAAAACGTATCTTTCTCTCATTTATCATTGCCTTATAGAGAAAACATTCAATCTCCAACCATATAGCTACTTGCTTCTTGAAATATACAACACTTCATGGTTATCTATAGTAACCTTGCTGTTTAATAGAAAACCAGAAATTTTCACTCCTTTCTGACTGTAATTTAATGTCTATTGATCAACCTTTTACCCTCTTTCACCCCATTCTCTCACTCTCCTCTATTCCACTCTCAAATTCTATAAGTGAAATAGTGCAGTACTTGTTTTTCTGTGCCTGACTTATTTTACCTAGCATAATGATCCCCAGTTCCATCCTTGGTTTTGCGAATAACAGAATTTCATTCTATTTGATGAATAGTTATTCCATGCTGTATTAGTAACACACTTTCCTTATTGGTTGATTAATTGATATACACCTAGATCATTTCCATTTTTTGGTTATTGCAAATAGTAGTAGTGCTAGAATAAATTTGAGAATTCAGATTAATATGTCTCTTAAACATTTTAATTTGACTTTAATATTCAATGGTAGTATTGTTGTATCATATGATACCTCTACTTTTAATTTTTCAAGGAACTGACATACTATTTTCCATAATAGTTGTGGTAATACTAATTCATATTCCCACCACATTCTCATCAGCATTTGTCCACATTCTCATCAGCATTTATTTGTTGTCTCTTTGATATAAACCATTCTTAATGGGGCAGGATGATATTTCATTGCAGTATTGATTTGCATTTTCCTACTACTTAGTGATGTGGAGTATATTTTCATACATTTGTTTACCAATTTGTATGTCATATTTTGAGAAATGTCTATTTAGATCTGGTCCTAAATTTTAATCCTGTTATGTAATTACTCATTTTTTGGTATTGAGTTTTGAGTTTCCTTACATATTTTAGATATTAACTCTTTCTCTGATGCAGTTAGCAAACATTTTCTTTCCTTGTGTAGATTTTTCTCTTCACTCTGTAGATTGTTTCCTTTGCCAAGCAAAACCTTTTTAACTTGATATGATCACATTTCTCTATTCTTCTTTTTTTCCATATGCTTTTGGTGTTTTGTCTAAAAATCCTTGCACATTCCAAAGTTATGGAAATTTTTACTATGTTTTTGTAGATTGTGGTATCACATAAGTGTTAAATCCACTTAGAATGATTTTGGTAACTACTGTCTGATAGGGATCTAGTTTCATTTTTTCATCATTTGGATACCTAATTTTTCAAGCACCAATTATTGGAAAAACTGTCTTTTCTCCAATATATGTTTTTAACAAGTTTGATGAAATTATGTGGTTGCAGACATGTGAGCTTCCTTCTAGGCTTTCTTGTCAATTGCATTTGCTTATGTCTGTTTGTGTCTGTTTGTGTGCATTTGCTTATGTCTGTTTGGGCTAGTGATTCTGCCCAGAGCAAGGTGGAATTTTGTCATACCTGACCACAGGCTTATGGCTGTGAATGAGGCTTTTGTGCCAATCCCAGCCCCAGGTAGAGCCTGGCAAAGAGGCATTACCTTTTCAGATGCTCCCTTTATTTATCTAACAGTATATCAACAGCAGATTTAATATAAACATGGGCTTAAGTTGACCTCCAGTACTAAAACAGTGGCAACACATCCAACACAACTTCAGTAAACCTGTACATGGACTGCCACCTCATGCTGATACAGCAGAAGTGACAACAGAATCAGAGGATATAAATAGTATCCTTGAATTTCTGAAAAAATAGAAGTCACAAACTAAACCAGATTGCATAAACTGGAATAAACACTCCATATAAAGGCATTTTTGAGCAACAGCAAGTTTCTAGAAGTTTTAAAGAGCATAACCTTCCTTACAAGTAGAAACAAGGTGCTAGAAACTGGTTGTATAGCAACAAGTATGGACAAGTTTTCACATGGAGAATTTAAAGCAGCTGTTTTAAGAAAACTCAATGAGTTTTAAGAGAACACAAAGAAATGACTCAATATTATAAGAAACTTAGAAACAAAAGCAGTAAAAAACTGTATTAATAATTACAGTAAGTGATTAAAAAAGCATTGTTAACAGAATAGATAAGAGAAAATTAGTGAGCTCAAAGACAAAATTTTTGAAAATTTACAGCTGGAGGAGAAAAATGGATTAAGTGAAGAGAAATGAAGAAAGGTTTAAGAAATTTGACCAGAATTAATAAAGTAAGTTTCAGGATATTTGGGTTCCATAGAGATTTGAAAATATGAAAAGGATAGAAAGTTAATTCAAAGAGATCATAACAGAAAACTTCCCAATCCTAGAGCTAGTGAATGAAACATGTATTCAGTAAGGGAAAGTCAAAAGTGATCCATCATATGTAATCCAACCAAATCTACCTCTTTCATAATCAAGCTCTTAAAAGTGTTAAATGTAGATTTCGAAGGAAGGAAGGGAAAAGAAAAACACATAAAAGTATCTCAATTCATTGACACTTGACTTCTCAGCCAAAACCTTATAGGACAGGAGAGAGTGGTATAAGATTTTCATAATACAGAAAGAAAGATGCTGCCAACCACGACTATTATGCCAGCAAAATCATTGTTTACAAATGAGAAATCTTGGCATGTTGGTACACCATGTTTGTACCATGGTACTCCCAGAATGAGGTAGTAAGGTCAGTTGAGCCCATGATTTTGAGACCAACCCTGGGTAATGTAGCAAGACTCAGTAACAACAACAACAACGAAACCAATTGAAAGATCTAAAAAACTTGATTTTTGTGAGTTGACTTTGAATTTAGAAATCTCATTAAATTTACTTAGTAATTTCAGTTTTCTTTTATAGATTTATTGTGATTTTTCTGTATATGCAGCCATGTTGTCTGCAAATGTCTAATTATTCAATTTATTTAAGTTTTTTATTTATTTTTTCCTGTTTTATTGCACAGGTGGGGATCTCTAGAAAAATATTAAAGATAATTAATGAGAGAAGACATTCTTGCCATGTTTTGGAGATTAGAGAAAAAACAAAATATTTCTTGTGTAGGGATGCTACTTATAAGATTTGGATAGATTTTTAAAATTAGGTTGAGAAGAGTTCTTTCTATACTTAATTTTTTCAGTTTTTATTTGGAAAATATATTCAGTTTTGTCCAATGTTGCTTTATAAATGAATTCAGACAATATTATGATGTTTTCCCTTTATTTTAATAAATAGTAAATGACTTAAGTTGAGTTTCTAAAATGCCAAACCCCATATGTTCATCACATGCATACCTGTGTATGTGCGTGTAGATGGCCATGCATGTTTGTGTGTGTCCATGCATATATAACTGCTCAATTTTGGTCTATTTTGTTAAAGATTTTTGCACCTGTGACTCTTTGGTCTGTATTTTGTATTTAATTTTTTTTCAGGTTTTAGTATCATAATTATACTATCTTCAAAATAAAAGCTGAGTTTTTGACAGAATTTACATAGAATTAAGATTGTTTCTTAATTAAAATTTTGTCGTATTTCAATAATGCCATCTGAGTCTGGAGTAACTTTGTAGGAAGATTTCTTTATTAGTAAGTCAATTTATTTTTTATTTCTGAGAACATATAGATGTTCTATTTCATATGACAGTTTACTTATTTTTCTTTATTTTTTAATAGGTATTTTATTTTATTTATTTTTATTTATTTGTTTTTTGTGGCACTGGGGATTGAACTCATGACCTTGCACTTGCCAGGCAGGCACTTAGGCCGCTGAGCTAGATCCCCAGCTTTAATAGGTATTTTAGCATGTAATGTTTTACATTCCTTGTATGGAGTTGGTACAAGGACATAAGACATATTACATAATTCCTTTTCCATTCCTTTTCCTGTCATGTGTTTCTTTTGTTCATTCATCTAACCTGTAGCATTTACTGGCTTGATTTTGTTTATTATCCTTATATTTCCAGTGGAATCTTTATGATGTCTCTCTTTTTAGTGCATGATGTTGGTAATATGTATTTTCTTTTTTTGTCTTGATAATTCGTATTAGAAATTTGTCAAGTTTATTAATCAGTTCAAACTTTTGATTTTAATGGTTTGTTTAATATTTAATTAATTTTTGCCTTTGTCATCATCACTTTTTTTTTCTTAGTTTGCTTTGGACTAAATTTTGCTTTACTTTCTTAAAATAGAGGATTTTATCTTTTATTCTAAATAAAAGATAAAAATAAAATTAGATAAAAAATAAAAAAGATAAAAAATAAATTTAAATTTATCTTTTATTTTAAATCATTTTAAATTTAAGACTATAAATTTCCTTCTAGTGTAGTTTTAACTGATTCCCAAACATTTGGTATACTTTTTAAAATGATAATCCATTTCATAATATTTTTAACTTAATACATCATATCTTAGCTGACTCACAACTATTTAGAAAGTTTTTATTGAGTTCCAAATATTTGAAGAATTTCTATATTTTTTGTTAGAAATTCCTAATTTGGTACAGCTATTCCTAGGTACTTTTATAATTTTAATCTTAATGATATGGTGGTCTTTTTTATGGTCTTGTTTAAAGTGTATATTGGTGAATGATCCACGTGCATATGCAAAGACTATATAGTGTTGCCAGGCGTGGTGGCTCATGCCTGTAATCCCAGCACTTGGGAGGCTGAGACAGGAGGATCCTTGCGAGTTCAAAACCAGCCTGGGCTACAAAGTGACCTCAAGGCAGGCCAGAACAGCATAGCGAGACCCTGTCTCAAAAATAAAAGGGCTGAGGATTTAGCTCAGCGGCCTAAGCGCTTGCCTGGAAAGCACAAGGTCATGAGTTCAATCTGCAGTGCTGGGGGAAAAAAAAAAAAACACTATATGGTGTTTGGTGCAGTAGTCCATTTACACAGTTCTCTGGTAATGTGTTACATAAAAAAAAGTCTCTAACTTAAAGTGTGTATTTATTTGCTTTTCTATTTAGTCTATCAGATTTTTCTTCATATGCTTTTATTCCTATTTTGGGTATATACACATTTATAACTGTGACGAATTCCTAATGAGCCAATTCATTCATGTTATGAAATGTTCTTTTTTTCCAATATTATTCTATATGAAAGCCAGTTTTGTTTTTCTGATGTTTGCTATATCTGCATAAAACCTCTCAATCTTAAACTTCTCAATTTAACTGTTTAAAAAGCATATTTAACCTAACACATTGTAATCAAATATGACTTTTTTATCTTAGTGTTTTTGTAAAATATGTTTTCATACATTCACTGTAAACCTGTCTTTATACATAAAATTTATTCTATATAAATAGTATAGAGTTGATTTTCCCTATATATGAATATAATCTTAAAATCTCTGACTTATAGAATAATCCATTAACATTTAATATAATTGGCAATAGAGTTTTTTGTAACTTTTGTCTCTTCATATTTGGTTTATATTTATCCCAATTCTTACTTGTCTCTGTTCTTCTCCTTCATGTCTTCTTTTGAGTAAATCACATATTTTTTTATTCCATTTTAACTTGAAGTTTTAATATTTAGACACATACTTTTCTTGTATCTTAATAGCTTATCTAGAAAATATCTTCCCTAATAAAATTTCTTCAGTGACTAAATATTATATATCTGTTTAGTTCAATGTCATTGTCACTTTCAGCACTCAAAGTGTCTAGTACAACTAAGGAAAAGAAGTTTTAGTTTTCAGTTCATTTCAATTAATTCCATCTGTATTTAAATAGTAGCATGAAGCTAGTAACTACAGTATAAATTTAAAGATTACAATATAAATTTCCAATTCATTATAATCACTTTAAAGTAAACTATACTTCTTCACCAAATATATATATTTGGTATATATATGTTTAAAATTTTCACTTTAGAGCATTTTTGAATGGAAAATACAGGGAGTCCCCATGTACCCTCTTGGGCTTCCTCAACATACACAGGCTCCCCACCATGGAATTCCACACCACAGCGATGTATTTGTTATACTTGATGAACCTACATGGATACATTATTATCTCTTAAAGTTTATAGTTTTCTGATCCACTCTGAGGTTTTACTACTGCTGGTTTAGGAAGGGCACTTTCAGGATAAACATTCACATATATATATGGCTGGTCCTTTCCTAATGAATTTGCCAAGAAACAAGGGTTTGGGGGATAGACTATGTACATTTTCTGAGTAAAACACGGAAAGCAGTCAACCTGTACTCCCTCCCATCTGTTCTTGCACATGCTAGTAGGTGAAGACCACCATCGGTCATGAGATTTGCTCCACCCATCCCACTAATGGATTGTTTCCTCTCTGCCTTGTTTTCAAGGCGGATGCTCTGAGTCAGGCAGACAGGCAGGCAGCTGCAGAGGAGAGCAGCACAACTCTTGAATCCTGTAGATAATTGCCAAAGGCAGCTGAGTTCAGAAGCCCCACCTGTTAAAGAGCTGCCAATTATTTATATGCTTATAAATCACCTTTTAAACACTAATGAGCACTAATAAGCCTTGGTTGCCAGTTACCATGGTAACTGACCATGTCCCAAAAAATAATGAGACTACTGACATATGGACTCTGGGCCAATGGTCCAGTGTCTCCTGGCACTGCTGTTTTTATTCTTGCACATGAAACTCTTCTTTCCAAATATAGCCTAAAATCACATGAAAAAGGATTCAGATTACATGATGAAATGCCTGTGTTTTCCACTGTAGCTCAGGGTGTCTAGAGGGAACAGAATAGTGTCCAACTCCCTGTGAGCTATGGGAACAGGCTGCCCTAACTTGTTAAGTGGCAGTTCCTATGTACAGCCACACAGCTGGTCTACGCAGCCCACCTGCTGTCAGATATTTTATTCCCTAAAGCTTCCTGGGCTGCTAGGCTCCACTGGTCTGAAGAGGTTTTCCTAATATATTCAGTTTGCAGTTGCAAATAGATAAGATAAGCTACTTGTGGGATGCTCAGTAATATTTAGTGAGATGCAAGTAATGGTTTCAGATGAAAAGGAACATATTTTTGCTTGCAGCAAACTGAAGGCATTTTCTCTCTTCTTTTAAAAGCTCAGTGAGAAAGCAACCGCCCGTGACCCAAAAACTCTTTTTATAGTAGAGAAAGAAAACTACCTTCTGCCTTCAACTGGTTTTCCAAACTAGATATAAAGAAGCTCACCATAAGTGGTAGCAGATATGAGATGGCAGCTCAAAGAAGTTCATGGACACAGAGCAGTAGTGAGCAGTGACCTAATCTAGTAACTAGAGGGAAGTGATTGTGCCATTTTGCCATGACTGACCCAGAAATGACTTTCACCTGGACTTCTAAAAGATTCTAGGATCCAATAGAAAGTTGAATTTCTGGTACCACAAAGAAGCTGCTTACCCTTCAATGTGTATTCAAATTGGTACCTTTTATCTCTCAACCTGGCCACTGTGGGGCAAAGAACATTAGCTGTATACCAAACATAATTGATTCAAGATTTACTAGTTTCACTAGCATTTATATACCTTACTTCACCTGAACATTAGAGGAAATGGATGAAGCTCTTTGGAAATCTTTAGAGTGATGAAATTATGCTAGTAGTGGAGATATTTGGTTCCTTCCGCCATGGGAGTGATATAGATGATATATAGGTATAGATATACACATGTATCTATATCTCCATATCCATCTTCCTACCTATCTATCTAACTGAATATACATTCAGTTGGAATTGGAATTATGCACACACCAGTACTGGAAAATGTATTCTCCCCTTTCTGAAGTTATTTTCTATGGAGCACATCTGTTCTATCTTTGGCTCCCATCAGTTCTCCTTACAAATCATCATGCTGATTAGTCTAAGTATTTAGTTAAGGGGTATACAGAAGTTCATCATTAAGTATAGCAGATATAAGATGGCAGCTCGGAGACACTCATGGACACAGCAGTAGTGAGCAGTGACCTAATCTACCAAAAGGATAGAGATGACCCAGAGAGGGATATAGATAAGCTTATGGTTCTGGGTATTATATTATGTGGAGTTGCCCCCAAAATGAGATATCTTGGCATGAGCAGAGTGACTCTGTGAATAAAAATCCATTAGTAGAGAAGATATAGGACAGATTAGAGGTCAAAAGAGAATCACTGTGTTCAAAATTTGTCAAAATTGAAAGGTTACAAAAATGTTCAGGCATTGACATTAATAATCAAATAGTCATCAATCATGTGAGCTGTTGAGAAGGGTTTCCAGAGGAACTCATGGCCCTTTGGTCTTGCTCCAACAGGTTAGTGTTGAGATTGGCAAGGTGAATCAGCAATTTGTAAGTGTACACATGACTAGTTTAACAAGTCATTTGAAATGTCAAGTGAAAGCAGGCAGGCTAATCCTAGACACAGATGAAAACCTGACTGCCACCCCACCACCTCAAACTTTCTTTTCATTTGGAGTGGTCAAATGGAAAGAGTGGATACTGGGCAACCCTACCTACCTTTCAAAAAAGCCCTACATGCCCTTCAAAAACGTTATGTACTATTGAGCAAGTAATTTCTTAAAGGCCCTTAGTTTTCGCATTCACTCTATGAACTTCATAAGGATGTATAAGTTTAAACCTATACACTTAATGTTATGCAAGCCAATGCCTCTAAATAATATTGCCAGTGTAGAAGATAATAATAATAATAATAATAATAATAATAGTGACTTGGTTCTAATCCTGATTTTGTCACTAGCTTAGTGAACTGAAATTGTAATTTGATGTGTAATTTCTCATCCACTAATAAAATAATTTTGTAACACATGAAATCTTGTGTAAAAGCAGTTTAAAGTCTCATTTCTTTTGGTGAAAGTTTTCTCTGTGTTCCCTTTGCTCCCGCTTAACATTGTGGTGTTGGGACATCTACTTATGAGGCCCAGGAATTTAGAAAATCATAACTTGAAAACTAGGGAGCTAGATACGATATAGTGTACCTACTTAAAAAACCCAAGAATTTAGAAATTCACGATTGAAAACTAGGGAACTAGATGAGCTACAGTGTTGTAGGTAATGACATTATTCTTTCTTCTGAGATTCAAATGCTCTTAGTTAAGTTTGAATTCCCTCAAGAAGAAAATTAAAATAGAAGCTAAAGAATGACTTATATATGGAAAAAGGAGGTTATGGTTAATTAATCCAAAAATGAATATCTTGAAACAATAATCTCCATAAGTGAAAGATGATTTCATGAAGAAATAGTGTTTCCTAAATCAGTGCTCTTCTAAGACTATTTTTCTAAGCAGAGAAGAAAAAGAACTTGTGGAATACTGAAAACCTGAACTCTTCGTGTGTATTGGTACCCAATGTAGGCTGATCAAATTTGAACCAAAATGGGTTAAACACCATGACATTCTCCAACAGGGGATCTTTAGGGATATAATCTCAGCCACTTTTTGCTTGTGACTCTATTCTTTTTCATTTTTTTTCTCATTTTACAGTAATTCAGTCAAATTTCTAAAGAAATGTCAAATACAGCAGCCTACTCTTGACAAGAAGCAGTTTGGATTAGATTCTGACTAGATTCCCTCAATCTTTTGTAACCAAAAAGAAAAGAAGATTTCTGGGGACAGGTTCTGCCTAACTTTCCAATGAAATCATCAATCTCTACCAGTTTTTGCAAAATGCTCCTCAGTAATGCTTTTACAAAAAGATGACACAATTCTTTCCTAATCTTCAGAACAGGATTACTGTTTTTTGAGGCTTTGAAGTTTTGAGGAAATTTTGAGTGTTTTCACCTTTTCTGTAAGCTTGAAATTTTAATTTCAAGTTCTCCGAGTGGTCTGTGTGTACCACCGAATGGGTTACAGAGTTGTGAGAGGAAGTAGCTTTTGGTGGGAAAATATATTTATCCAATAGTCTTTCAACAGTTCTTGTCTGTGTATGGTTGCAGTAACATACTCTTGAAACTTGCAGTTAAAATACTGTTTTTCTAATATCAAAAGAAATTTTACATATTCTGAATTTGTAAAGCATATTATAATATAAAAATGTTTCAAATTTCTGTGATACCCATTTCTGTTGGTTTTCAGATCAGATGTTTGTCCTGGATGTTTATAAATTGGACATTTGGCTAAAATCTCACTTTTAATGTCTGAAAATCTCAGAAAATCAGGTATTTTATGACTAATACCTGAAGGGCCAAACAATAAGTGAAAGTAATGTTTGTATCTCTTTTTCCAAATAGTTTAAGATCTCACTTCTGGTCTCTTCTCTTATTTCTTCCTTGCTCCTCACATTTGCATGTTGTCTCTCATTGCCGTTTCTAGATCTTTCTGTAAAGTTTACACATGCACTCATGCATGCACGTGCGTGTGTGTACGCATGTGGAGGGGGAGAAGAGTTTCAAGAAAAGAAAGGAGTGGGTACAAGGCTTACAGTTCTGGAGAACGAAAGCAAAGGAAACATTTTAATTTTATTTTTCATAAAAATTCTTCTTAAGCCAGAACTGAGTCAGACCTTAAAATAGTATTTAATTTGGATAAAAAATGCAATATTATAGCACCTCATTGATTCAGAACAAAACTGAATGAGGTATGCGTGTGTCTGTGAATACATCATAAGCATGCCCGCAATATATGCGATAGATCTCTCCTGTTGCAAAGGCAACATGGTCCATAAAACTGTACGTTTTTCCCTACTCTGTCCTGTGTGATACAAGCAAAAGTCAAAGCAAGCCCTCTGTGTTGTAATTCCTGTGTCTGTCTACTGGTCGCCCTCCTCTAAACATCCTGAATAACTTGCCTTACTGTATGAGTAAACAATGTGTAACTTCATTTTCACTCCTTTATCATTTTAATTTTTAAAAATATTTGGTTCAGCATCCCATTTACCATAAATGTTTCCTTAAAATTATTTAGTCTGTGTCACAACTTTGAGAGCATATAATAAATCCCACATTTGGGCCTTTTCCTTTTCCTTTAGAAATACGTGTCTTAGTACCTCAAATTTCTTTTTAAAAATCTCCACCGAAACATTTGAAGGATTGTTAATCTTTTAAAAATACAGTTTGATGAAGTTATAAATGACATACACTAATTTCTACACATTCAAATTATACAATTTGAAAATGTTCACTTTGCTTATATCATCACCAACACCCAAGATAATAAATGTATCCAGTACTCTAACTTGTGGGTATGGCTATAATTCCTGTACAACTAAATCATAACAACAGCAGTACATTTGATTACATTTTATATCCCTAGTGTCTTCCTAAGTATATGGTACCTGGAAGTTTTATGTATCTGTAATGTACAAATAATCTATACATTATGATACTGATATTCTTTGAATACTAAATGTGTACTCTAAAAGACTCAAGGCAACTGTTTCTCTGCTGCTTATTTGGTTTTGGGCAATAAGCTGGCTTTTAGGATTGAATAGCTGTCAAGGGCACTTGCTCTAAGCGTATGGCAGAGGGGAGAGGACCTTGTGAAAAATTAAAACTTGGAGTGGACCAGAAAGTCTAGATGGTGCAGGAACGGTCATAACAACACAAATCACAGCCACCTCTGCGGAAATGTATTAGAGATGAGCCCAGCCTGAACTTCTGGAAAGTGGCTGGAAAGGGATTGAGATACATGCAGTTGGTTAAGGCAGTGTGGAAGAAATGAAGCTGTGGTTGACACTCATGGTTTAAAATCATCAACTTCATGGAACTATTTTCCTAAAGCCTCTGGGCAGATTCTAATTTGATCTAGCAACAATATCTGTTTGGCTCCAAACTGATGAGCATCTGCTAATTTTTCTAACTGCTTTAATCATTTTGGGGAATCTGCTTTAGAGCTTCTCCAAATCTCCTCCTTCTCAGTAAAGTTTCAAATCTTCAAAGCCTATGCCAATTTTAATGAAGGACTATGAGGGTTACCTTATGTTCCTGCATTTAGTATTCCTATTTAATATTCTATTCTTTGTCTCACTTAAATATAACAAAATGCAAAGCACAGAACCTCGAATTTCTTGGAGCCAGTGACTTGCAAAACAAAAATTTGAAATTTAATCTGAAGTCACACATAAACAGAAAGCAATTTGTGTGTATCCCTTACCCTCCACAGTGTGTTCTTGAGGATAAGGACTTTGACTTTTTCAGGTTTTTTTTTTCCTTAAGCACTTAGCACAGTCTCTGGCTTTTTTTTTTTATTTTGTCAAAAGTAAATATCCAGGGTAAATTTACTGTTTTCCTTCTAAAGGACTCCTAATCAACATTAACTAGTAATACAAAACTGAATAGTGATGAAGAAAAAGAAAAACATAAACTGTTTTAAGTACTTGTATTAGACAATTTTAAAACTTTCAACTCTTTTTACTTAATAGTCCAATGCATGATGTAGGGTGTGGAAAAGGAAAAGAAAGAAAAAATTAAAGGAAAAAGATAAAATACAGAGAAGGAAACTTTTAATTATAGGAAGTAGATTAAATATGAGTTAGAAGTATATGTGGAGAAGGTGAGAGAAAACGATTTGAAGACAGAGATCTGTGCCGAAGCAGGCCAAGTGTGATGTGAATGACCCCTCTAATTCCTCCACTCATGAAAATCTATTCTATGTCAGCCTGGAGAGGTCTAAACATGAACCTTAGCTCAAATGATTTCCCATTATCTAAAGAAACAGTGAAACTGGATGGCTGACCCTACTTTTGTCTTGTCCTCACAGGTCTCATTCATACTTTCTAAAATTGTAGCTTTCTCTAAATAATATATTTTTATTCATATAGGAATATATGTTATAGTTCAGAAATTCCCCAGTAGCAAATCTTCAGACCAGTGAATGGGTCATTAAGTTAAGTATCACCTGTTTAAGATGAATCCTAAAATTCCAGGTTGTCTCTGATGGCTTTTACAAAGTGGCTACAAATGGATACAAAATTCATTTTCACACAGGAAGAGGGCTGAGCATTTCAATAGGTAATGAGAAGCTATGGATACTTCAGAGTAAGATTTAACAGCAAATATAGATGCCAGTGTTAAGACTGAAAAAATAATACTTAAGTCACTCTTAATGCCCTAATCAAAAGTATTTATTAAAATTAGGTGTTTTCACATTCTAAACATTCCATAGTAATTTAAAAAAAGTGGAAAATTGTGTCTATAGTAAAGGTGTACTTTTTGGTTAAACTAATTACTATGAAAAAAATGGTTTTTCTCCATTTGTCTTTATTAATTCAAGCTCTTTATACAAACTCCTGTGGAACACTCAGCATCATTAACCACTGTGCCAGGTCCTGTGTATTCAAAGGCAAACAGACCATGGTTATTATTTCCACGGATTTGTGAAGTAGAGATAACAGTCATAATCTACCTGCATGAAGTAGACAGATATATTGGCAAAGTACTGTCATGTGTTTGACAACTGTGCTAACAAAAGATCCAAGTGCTTTCTAGGAGAGAAATGTAAGGTACACTGCTTAAAACAGAGCAAGAATGCAGGAAGACGTAGTATTTGAACTGAGTCATAAATAAGGTTAGAAATTTACTGCATAAAAGAAAAGGAGTAGAAGTAGCAGGTAGGAAGATCATACCTTTTCTACCCAAAGAAACTCAGAGAAGGGACATACCTACAAACATGTACACACATGTATGTGAAAACAGTCATGTATATTCCCCTTGGTCTCACTATCAACATATTTCAATCATAGTTTTGAACTCAGAATGAGAAGACATGCTCTACTAAAGTGTGTTATGTGACCTTGAGCAAGACATTTATAGCTTTAGAATCTCAGTCAATTCTGTTATAAAATGGAAGAACTGGATTATCTGACATCTATGATTCTATCCAGTGAAAGACTTAGGAGCCACAATTCAACTTGATTGATCTAAAATGCATAGTAGATTCTAACTCCTTTTTTATCCCCTTCCCCTCCTCTCCTCCCACTGCTTAGCCTCCTTCCTTTGTTTCTTTTTCTTTTTGTACATGTTTGCAGGACATGATGTTTACAATCTTTTTGTGGAGTTGGTGCATGTATATAACACATCCCGATTCCATTCCTTATCCCATTTTCCTTCCCTTCATCCTTTGATCCCCTTCCCCTCTGAGAACGACCTAACGATCTATTTTATCTTTTATTTTGTTTCTTATTGGTATTCTGGGTTTCTCATATAAGTGAAACAATGTCATATTTAAGCTTGTGTATTTGATTTACTTCACTTATGGTTTCAATATCACCATAGTCATAAAATGACTCAAGGCTATCATTCTTTATGGCAGAGTAATACTCCATGGTAAGCAAATACCACATTTTCTTTTTCCATACATCTGTTATAGTTCTCAAAAGGAATGTAAATGTTATGTACTATGCAGGTGCACTAATAAACTAAATAAATAAAATAAAAATTATGCCCCAATAAATAAATAAAATGCATGGTACAGGAGGTACAAGAATAATGTATGAGAAATGATTAAAACTACCCTATTGTTTCGTTTAATGTAAGGGAAATTATTTGAAACTCACATCACCAGAGGAAATAACTGCACATCACTAAATTTGTCTTTACTTTTTTTGTTGTTGTTTGGTATCACAGAAGTCTTTGGATAGAAATTTGACATTTTTCTATAAAATTAAACATACTTTTTCTCCTAAACTTCAGATAAGAAAAACGCCACCGAGAGTCAGGACATTGACACATAGTACATTATAACATTATATCTGGCTCTGCTGAGGCAAGTGGAGATGATAAAGCACCTGTGCAATACACAGCACCGAGTTCCAGGTGACAGAGATAATTGAATGGCTGGAAATACAGTGGGGATGTACCAAATCCACTGCTCATATCTGGACATCTTTAGGATTGTCATTTGTTAAATATGAAAACTGGAGCTCAGAAACTATGTATGATACCAAAGAAAGCGCCAGACACATAGTTCCTTCTGCAAAGGAAAATTTCAAGATTTGGAGTTAAAGTTTCAATCTTCTGTGCTCTCATACCTTATTCGCCGCATGTGGAAGCAACCTGAAAATCACTACAAAATAACCTTGGGATTTAGACTCTTCCAATTATACAGTTAGGCTTCAGTTAATTTGACAATGGACAAATTACTGGCCAATAAATCACCAACTATCCAATTATTGGTATATTTATAGTGATATATTTGCATATATGCCTTTATGTGTGGAGACAAATGATGTACTACTATCTCTTTTCAAAATGAACTTAAAATGTTCCTTGCAAAAATGATAAATCACTGTTGGTTAGCAAAAACAAAAATTTTCACATGGAATACGCTTGGGCAACATCAGAATCTTGAAAGATATTTGCAGATTAAAGAAAGACTATATTTTAAAATTGCACATTAATAAGTGCATTTCATTGTGGTTGGTAACAAGGAAAAATCTAAAACCGTATTTAGACTATTCCATTCATAGAAGTCTATGATCTGCCATTTTGGTAATAATAATCATGATGAAAAAAAGACCTGTGATCTAATAACATCTCTTGAGAACATGAAATCCCACCATGTGTATAGCAAGCATCTGTTGATTTAGTGAAGGGCCCTGTGGAAGCTTGGATAAGGTAGAAGAGTGTATTTGGAGAAGGGACCATTTTTTCCCTCAGGAGTTTATCAGTTCACTGCACATATGGCAACCCCTAGTCCTTCCCTACACTCTGGGTTCAATCATCCTTCAGTATTGATCCAAACCATTTAGAAATGAATATGGCAACATCCTCCTATTTAAAGGTCTTGAGTATCTATTATTGGTTTATTTTGTGTGTGCATTTGCTTGTTTATTATCTTAATACCCTTCATTTATAACATCTTTCTTCCAAAGAGCTCTCGAGAGTACTATAAAGTGTCAACTGAAGACAAATGAATATGAAAATATTTTGTACTCTACAGATGGAAGGAGATACATTCTGGCCCTGCTGCTTTCTAGGAACAAACTTTCTTGCTTCTTCCTTGCTTTATTGCTCCAAAAGAACAAACTCTACTCAAGGTGCAGTTCTTAGATTCTGTTCTTTTTCTTCTCTCAATCTCCCCAACACACAAACACCTGTGTGCTGCACCCCTACCTGAACTTCAGCTCTCACCTTTGACTCCCAAAAGCTACATATTAGATCCTGTAACATTGTTTCTTAAAGCTCACTTCCATATCTATAACTATCTTGGGTAAGTTTCTTGTTTAACTTTTAAATTTAAATATATCTTTTCCAAAATAAAACTCATTATTTATTGATCTTTAGAAAATATATTTCATAACTTTATTTGATATTCAAAGTACATTTTGAAATATACAGATTTTTTAAAGGTCTGGCCTGAGTTTGAAATGATTAAAGAGTGATATGGGACTCTCAAGGGCAGAGGATAATGATGAACAATCAAGTTTGCGAGCATAGCCTAAGAGTTTAAGAATGAGATCCAGTGACATAGCAAAAATAAAATTTAGAGTTATAGTCAAGAGAAATTGATGGCAATTAAATGTGTATAAGTTTTATATAACCCCATAGATGTAATTTAAGTATGCTCTAATGTATATATCCCATATTGAGAATTATATTAGAGAATAATGGCATTTTATTTATAAATATTAGCAAATATAGGCATTAGCACTGAAAAAATCATGCATTTGTTTTTCAGTTCCTTTTTAATCATACACAGTTGGGAAATTTATATTGATTGACTTACATGCCAGCTCCATTAACAAAGACACGCCTCTTACATAACAATAACTAACCAACTTCTCTAACATGACTGATGCTTTTCGGTTATTACTTTCTAGCCCCTCTCCAACCTGCCTCCTGTACACTCCACTCAACTTTCTCAATTCAGTGAACTCTATCAACTATAATCTCATTCCACAGAAAGCCAAGGGTAATGGCATGAGAGGATTCATGGGACTCATGTTGATACTTCCCATTGTCTGTTTCACAAACCCAGTTATTCAACAATTTCTTTTGATTTCTTCTTCAGAATCTTGATCACACATTGTTCCTATTCACCCCACTGTCAGGTCATTACCTCTCATGCTTTAATTACTGAGTTATGTTCTACATGGGCCCTCCATTTCATATGACCACCATACCAAGTGCCACCCTAAGGAACCACTCTATCCAAGAAAGCAAGCACTCTCATGTATCAGTTCATTACATTTAGATGTCCTGCTTCTTGTCTTTTAAGACCTTTAATCTATTTCCATCTTCCTTATCAAATGAATGTACCAGAACTCACAGGTATAGGTTCTCTTCTTCAGTCAAGGTACTTTCTCTCCTGCCCCATTGCCTTATTCTACAGTGTTCCTTCCCAACACTAGACATTTATCTCTATTGTTGACCTTCTTGCATTTTCTCCAATACTCTTTTGGAAACTTCAACATCAAAGCCTTTAAGGAATCTATTTCTCAGTCCTTCCTTCTCAGAAGACTTCTCTTAAAGGAGAGCTCACTTACTATCTTGTTCAGGAAAACTTCCACCGCCTTAGACTGGGTGGTCTTTTCTATGGGAACAGAGTACCATGTTAATGTGATATCTGTTTGCATAGATAGTATCCACTGAATTGTAATTGCCCAACTATTGCACTGTATATTTTCCCAGGGTGTTCACTGTTAGAATTTAGGGATCTTCTTTGTACTTTTTTGTGATATCAGTGCCTACTGCCTTCACTGCCTCTCAAAATGTCAAAATGATGTCTACCTGTTTGAATTTCTTGGTGTTTCATGCACTTTTCTCAAATTTTATGTTGTTTTGTTTTTTGAGACAGGGTCTTGGTATGAAGTTCAGGTGGCCCTTGAATTCACTGTGTGACCCAGGCTGATATTGAACTCATGGCAGCCCTCTTGCCTCAGTTTCCCAAGGGCTGAGATTGCAGGCATATGCCATCATGCCCAATCTATTTTTCTCAAAATGTAGGATAGGATATGATTTTTACCATTTTCAAATAATTCAGCAATCCATATGTTGATCATCTTCCTCTAACAAGGTTGGAAATTTCTTATTACAGAAAAATTTATTATAGAGACTACAGTCAACAGTTCCAGTATTTTGTAATACTACTTACTGCCTGTGATCAACTAATTCTTGTTTTTAATCAAATAACCAAGCATTATTGTTAATAATATTACAAACCAAAATCTGCAATTCAGATCAGTAAGAGTGTAAGCAGGTTGTAAATTCTTGCTAAGTATTTTTTTCTTAATAACAAGGTAGACATTTTGTCTGGAGAAAAATAATTGTACCCAGTTGTAATGTGCATTAAAAATGGGTGCAAACATTAGACCGCTTCATATCGGCTGATGAATAAAAATGTTTTATCTCAAGAAATGATTGATCACTTTACAAGTTTCCCTTTGCTGCCTTCTAGCTTCCTTTTTCTCTGCCTTATGATGGGCATATATCCTTTTGTTCTCTTAGTACTGCCACAATCTGAATGTTCTCACCCTGTTTATTCTTTTACCTACTTTGATACCTCCCCACACTGTCTTGTCCTTATATCTCAGCTAGAAATTTTCTAGATCAAAGCTCTTCCTACAACTCAATTCTCCTAAAACAGTGAATCTGCTTCATATCTGTTCATTCCCCTTGCTTCCAAACATTACAAATGACTTCTAAAGCTACCTATCAACCTGATTCTCTGTTAAGATCAATACTTTGTCATGCTTTCTTGAAGTATGACAAAAGAACAACACAAAAGAAATTTTGCTACTGAAAAAATGAAACTGTGATAATTATAACTGATGAACTGTTGGATATGGGTATAAGGAATATTTTTCATACATATATAAATTGTCTCTAGGGTCTATATTTGTTTGTATTCATTTATTATTCTTGATCTATTTCTGTTCCTGACAGACACTTGAATCTATATAAAATCTTTTTTAAAAAAGAACAATACATTGAATTGATGGTCTTTGATAAATTTTCTTCTATATGAGTAGACACTATATTTTAATGGGGAGAGATTATATATATCTTTTTATTTTAATTTTAGATCTCTTAAGGTTCATTTGCAGGGGTTGACTCAAAAGTTTTCATCCCCTGGCAGGATGAAACAAGTGTTACTAAAGCATTCTTCCATTCAAAAATATTTTCTCTACATATTTTGTGAATTAGGAATGTACTAAGTTTAGGAAACTCCCCTTATATATTAGTCCCATTTTTAAAGAAGTTGGAACTTACCAACTGGTCATTCACATATATAAATTATTTTAATAATATTTTACTCTCTGCTGAGAGGGAATAGGAATATCCATGAAGAATGAGTGTAACTTTGGAAAGAAAGGTACTGAGCAAATAGGCAGAAAGCTATAGTGTAGGCAGACAATGGAGAGTATAAGGGGAAGAAAAGAATTTCCTAACCAGTGTAGACCAGTGAGGGAGTCTACTGCAACTCTTCTGTTAACATATCCATGATAGTCTGAACCCCTGGAAATCATCTCACACTTTGCCTAAAATTATAGACCCAAGGACTGGACAGACCAGAGGTATATTGAAATAATCATTGAATATTGTCATTTATCTATTTATCCAACTGGTGTGCATTGCATTCCATTTTGTTTTTGTTGTTTTTCCTTTGGGTTCTTACTCATATGTATAGCAAAGTTATGGGATTTTCTAAGGTAATGTAGAACTAGCCTCAGAGAAGTAGGCATTTCCAATCTATAGGCTGGCCTACCTGTGTAAATGCTTCAGCTATGGTTCAGAGCATTGTTATGCTGACATTATTAGGCAGGCAGTGTAGTACAAAAGAAAAAACACAGTTCAGGAATTTGGGCTCTCTGAATAACTGCAAAACTTGTATTTTCCATGTCTCAGTTGTAAAATGGGGAAATGAGCTAGAAGAGTTTTCTGGATCTCTTCCAGCTTTAACATTGTACAGTTTTTCTAATTATACATGCTTCTTGATTTTTCTCCAATTTCATATGAGAACTTATTGGTTAGGAGTATCAGGGTAATTTTCTGACAAGTGGTGTGATAATACTGGTACTCTTTATCTCACAGAGTTGTACTAAAGATATAAATTATGTGTGTCACTGTTCATTGTGAACTGCAAAGACCTATGATTGTACAAACCAACTATTATTAGATATTTCAATTATTGGATATTTTATTCTAGCTTAACAAGAACTATGATACCTCAATGTGTAACCAGCAGAGGGAGACATGTTCAGATTATATTTCTTCCTGAAACAGAATCAGTTAATGGCTTTGTGAACATATGTTTATAAAAATTAAAGTGAAATTCATTATTTGCAAATAGTCCACCTGAATGCATACAATATAAAAATGTATTGTAAATATATAAGAATAAGAAGCAAATTGACAAGGAAAATATGGGAAAAGAATGTGACTTTCTGGCCTTAGTTTATTAAAGAACTCAAACAGCTCTTCTGTAAAGCATGTCATATTCCTATAACAACTTCCTGAGCAAGTCCATCTGGAAGTCAAGGCTTTTTGGGTACCAGTTTAGGAGCAAATCCAGAATTCTAAAAGTAGAATTTCCAAATTCCCTTTGAAACTAGCTTTTAAGTTAACTTTTCCATTTTTATCAACCAGGACATTAAACATGAAAGAATGAATGAATGAATGAATGAATGAATGAATGAGTAAATTCAGATTAATTCTTTCCCTTTCCTATTTTTCTTGACTTCCATATCCAATTAGTTGACAAATCTCATCAATCTTTCCATGAAATTTCTCTGAATATTTTCATCTCTTTTCTCTTTCCATCGTCATTTCTCTGTAGCTTGTTTCTATGATCTGTTTTCTGTGCTATTTCAGAAACTTTATAACTGGTCTTCCCTGACTTTGCCTTGTCCTCATGTATCTCCCAGTTCAATGTCAGTTATCTTCATAAAACACATGTCCAATTATGTCACTGTCTTCCTTAAAGCTTTTAATGATTTCCTACTGCATACAGAATAAAGGCTAAACTCATTAACATGTCTGTCAAGCCCCTCACCAACCCCAAATTAAAAAGAAAGTTTTTTCCATTTTTAATTTTTTCTACCTCTACCTACACATGCTTTCCTAAAACATACCTTCCCTATTCAGGTAAAGTCGCTGAGTAAAGGGCTTCATTCCTCTTGTTTCTTAGGAAGTAAAAATGTACTGAATCACTATTGTTTGTCTCTTTCTTATTATTTCACCAGCAACTTTATGTGACATCTAACTAGTTTCTCTACTCCACCTTCACTCCATTTTCTAATTTTCCATTGTCGAAATCTCCCTGAGATATCAGCATTTCATGTAATTTCCAGAATCTGAAGTAGCCTTCTAAATATAAACAAGGCATGACTTTATCTCATAGTTATTTCGGTATTCAAGGCAGACCCCAACCCAGTTCAATAAATCTTTTTGCAGTTCCAGTCTCCATTTTAGGCTAGTTCTCATGGTCATCTTATGCAAAAGTTGTTACCCTCCTCCACTCCCTTGCACATCTTCCAAAGGTTCCTAAAAGGCCATTTTCTCCAAGAAACCTTCTTTCTGAATGTTCGCCTTACTACTCCACATCGGTTCTGAGTAGGGATCCTGAGGATGAGCACTCTGGAATACAATTATTTTACTGTACTGACCAGCACCAAAGAGAGGACTGGACCCACGGATTGGTTAATTTTGACCTTGCTCCATGTGGGACAGCATGTTTGAAAGGCTGACTTTATAGTAGTACAAAAATGATGTTCTCCCCTCTCTAGATGGATATTTCAATGTCAGTTGCTCCTTAGACTTGCAGAGGGCAGGGTGTCAGTTTTATACATGATTGTTTCCTCAGAGTTTAGCATGATGCCTATTATATGGCCAGTCTCAAAAATATTGATTATTTTAATGAATGCTCTTCATATGGCAACAAGACTGATGAGGCAGGTCTCAGGAATCCTCTTCTGCTCATCTACACAATGCTGCTATATTCATTAGTGAAAGAAGAGACAGCTGAAAATGTAAATCACAGTCCAGATAGGAAAGGTAGCGGGCAAACTTCTGGGACCCTTCAAATAATATAATGACCCAACACTGTGTTTGCCTTGCAGCTCAATATTGTCAGTAAACTCTGGAGAAAACATATTAGTGTTATTTACATGACTTATAGCCTTGAGATATTTAACTAGGCATTCCATTTAGATTTAGCAGGATAGCTATTGCCTGAAAAATAAATATAGATATGATGTACAAAAATATTTAGCAAAGCTTAGATATTAAATAGCATCTGCTCATCTTGCTGTGCATTTCTTAATCACAGCAAAACATATTTTATTATACTGATATTCAATTAGCATATAATAACCATATTAATGGAAAGAAACATATTTAAAGACGAGCAACAACTAGAACACCTTTTTTTCTGACTAGTTGATAATAAACAACATTTTCCTTGGCATTTTCTCAGCTCTTATTTGAAGAGCAGTGATGTTCTACAAAGATATATAAGAATTGAAATGATATAATGAAGAGAAATGATGGCATACAGAAAACCTTCACCCTAGTGATAGAACTTATCATGTTGGGGAGAGTTCGCCCATCAAGAGCATGTCTGTCAACTTGATCATCCCTTTATGTCCATTGTTACCCCATAGCCTAAAAATTGCTACTGGATGATATAAATGTCCTTCCATTTGTCTCTTGCTTACACTATTGTCTTTTGACATCTATTCTCCATGTGGTATATAGAGCAGACCTTCTAAAATGTGTAATCAGGTAGTGTCAAATCCCTTGCTAAACATTCACTGACTATTCAAATCATTAGGATAAAACTGAATTTCCTTGTTTTGGACTCTTTTATGACACTTCCACAATTTCCAATTTTATCTACTTTTTCCAACTATTACCTCAAAATATGCAGAAACTACTTTCAGTTTAATTGTCCTTGTTGAGCTTCCTGGTGTGTGATGTACACATTCCTATTTCCGTGGTTATGCACATGGCATTTCTTTTACCTGGAAAGTTCTTGCTGAGTTATTTTTATAACTGCCCTTCATATTTTAGTATTTAGTTTAAATATTATCTTGTCAAAGATACTTTGAAAACTTTTCCTTTTGTTTCCCTCATCATAGCCCTGGACCATTTTTATCTATGTATTTCAAACATATTTCATGTATATATGTATATTTGCATCTAGATATATATTGTATTAGACCATAATTTTGGCCAATCTTTATTTATTTATTTATTTTTTAATTTTTTTTTTAAAAGAATACAACCAAACCAAACAAAACAGAGTAAAGTCAATCAAAACAAAGCAATGAACATGGAACATGACTTTGAAACAGTGTAGAAAAAAGAAAAAAAACAAAAAACAAAAAACAAAGCAATTGATAAGGCTACCATAATGGCTCTTGTTATCTGCAGTATACCTGCCCATACCATCAGGGATAAGTAAAATCAAACAAAATACAACAAACTAAAACAGTAGAAACAAAGCAAAACATAATAAAACAAAACAAACAAAGCAGAACAATGTAAGCAATATAGAATTTCAAGATATTAGCAAAACAGCATTGGCTACCATAGTATTTGTTATCTTCAGAATAGTTGCCTATACCTTCAGACATATTACAATCAAACCACACAGAATAGAGTAAAATCAATCAAAACAAACAATGAAAGCCATACAGGGTTTCTAAACAAGATAAGTAGACATCCTCGATGGCTGCAATTATATATTTTGTTATCTTTAAAATAGCTGTCCATTTGGCCAATCTTTATTAACTGACATATCAATAACTGTATATTGAGTGAATGATTGAACCATAAAGCTACAGATCATGTTAGAGTATGAAACATGACCCCACTCCTCCTTATTTCTCCTTGGCCTATTTTCTGATTGCAGGAATCTAAGTTACTACAACAACCACAAACAGAAGGTGGGATGACCTGATTTCCTGCCTGTGCTAATGTCTTGCTATCCTAAAGATGCTATTTCTGCAATCTTTCCAGATCTTGAAGTGATCTTCTCATACACGAGAGCAGCAACCATGTAGATGCAGCATTACTTGACCATTGCCACCTCCTTATACATGATGACAGAGTGGAAAACCTAGAAAAGAGGTGACTCCAGGAGCTACACATTTCTTTGAAAAGATATGGTATACTGCATAAGCATACTGGTATGCAAAGGCTTCAATAGGTGTAAACACATGCATACTGATGAGTCATCACAAGCAAAAGAAAGTATGCAAGTATCAGCTCAAAAGTCTTAGAGACCTTCTGAAAACAGGTACTGATCCAAGCAGTGATGCCCACAGAAACAGAACATGTGAGCAAAAGGTGCTTAGAGGCAGAAGACTGATATGATAAAAATGACCCACAAAGGCATGCACTAGAAACAAATCTAAGAGTAATTTTAATCACACAGAGTTCGTGTTGAGTGTGTGACACCACAAGAAGACCTATAGGAAGAATTTGGAGTTTGTGTACCTGATGAAATCTGACTGATTTTAAGTGTGAGACATATGTGAATTAAGTTGTATTTGAAGAAGTCGGACTCCAAGAAAAATTCACAAGGCATAGTGCTGTGCTTACCAGCATAAATTGAGGTACTTCCATATTGCTAAACTATGTTGAAATCATGGAGAATGTCATAGTAGAGATGTTAAGGAAGTGTTACCAATTCTGCATTTCTTCTTCATACAGAAATGCTAATTCCACTTACGAAAGCAAAATACAGGCATGGTGTTATTATGATTAAGACTTACAACTGTAGAAATGTAGAGTGGTACATTAATAATGTTGTAGACATGTTTAGCATAAAATTCAAGCAGTTTTGCTAAATTACTTGTACATTCCAGGTTGCATCTGGATTTCATGCAAGCCTATTACCTTAGAAAGATAAACAGAAGAATAAACCTTTCATGCTTCTTAGGGTAGTCAGATGTTAGCCAGTTTTTGTTTTTCCTGCAGCATTTGTCCCTGGAGAGTGCCAGAATCTTCTAAAGCCTCTTTTAGAAAGGCAGTATGTTATTTTAAAGTAGTAGTTAAGATCATCTTACTTGGGTGATGATGGCTGTTTCACATGGCTAACAGCCATACTTGCCTCACAAATAACCCAAAAGTATGTTCATTTTTTTCCAACACTCTTGGAAGAATGTATATATAATGGATTGCAGACAAACAGGCTGTATAAATTTCAGAAATTCTTCTATTTGTATTACTCTTCATATTTCTTAGGAAGGTAAGCACAGACATTAATATCAGGATGATTATAGGGGACTGACCTTAAAGATGAGATACATTAAACAACTGTATGGAATATCGGATTTATTAGGAAGTGAGAGATTATAAAGGAGAGAAAACCAAGAGGACTCTGTGCAGGAGTGAAAATTAAAAGGTCTCTAAGAGACCATACTGTTAAAATCAAAGTAGATAGATTTATTATGCTGTAAGTGGTGAGATAAGTCACATGAGTGGGCGTGGGTATTTAATCATTATCCATTGTTATACTCATCGGTTATAGAATATACTCACTGGGTCTGGTATTGGGTTAAACAATTGTTCTTAAAATGCTGTCTGGGTGTAAATACTAAATGTTACATTATAATTTGTATAATAAGCTTCATGATTTTTTACCCAAGGCTTCATGCAAGCTTAGTCAACACTCTACCACTGAACTACATCTTTAGCCCAATGTTCATAATTTTCAATTTGTTCAGGAATGCAGATACTTGAATTAGACTGAATTGCTGAGTATTCTGTATTATTTCTAAAATGTAGTCTTTTTTAAAAAAATGTTTCATTTTAAATGCTCATAGTAAGTTAATTTAGTTCCACAAAAGTTGCCAAGAATTGGACTTTATTTAATGAACATGCTTAAAAAGCTATAATTGCCTTTTTAATTTTTTCTATACAAGTATGTACTCATAATTTTATCATTTTAAGTAGGTTAAGCATTTCTATTATAGCCTTTTCTCAAGGTGATTATGGAGACAAACCCCAAATCAGATTGATTTACCACCAAGTGCATAGTCTTATTACTTTCTTGTGAATTATATTGTACCTTGCGAGCTTAAACCTTTTTTTGTGTGTGTGTGTGTGTGTGTTTCTGAGACAAGGTCTCACTATACAGTTCAAGCTGGCCTTGGGCTCATTTTGTAGCCCAGGCTGGTCTCTAACTTGTAATGATCCTCCTGCCTCAGCCTCCCAAGTGCAGGGATTATAGGCATGCGCCACCACACCCTTTAAACTCTTATGTTTCCTCCTAATACCACTGGTCAAAGTTCTGCCAGTAGCTTGAGATTACTCCTATAGGTATTTGATGACAATCATGGATAAGTATTTTTTACAAATAATATGTTCCACCATACTTCCTTGTCATGGAAAAGCCTCTTCCTTTCTTCAAAAAATCCAGTTCATTGATAGAAGGGATGATTTCACTTATCCTCCCTCTCAGAATATATGGGACCCCAATGAAGGTCATACAGCACCATCACTGCTAATAGATGCTCCTAATAGGCCCAGGCCTTTGTGTCTTCTTTTCTTCCTCCTGACAATGGAGAAGCATCCCCCAACAGAAGAACATTGGGTATGTATAGTATGTCTAAGTCTTTGTTTAATTGAATCCTTCATGCCTAAGAGCTCAGAACAAGAGTGACAGGGAAAGTCAAGTCTGTGGTGGGGCAGACTAGGGAAGGATAGGGTTTTTTTCTCTGCAATCCTAGCAGAGAGTTATATTATTGTTTTGCTTCCCTTTGACACCTAAAAGTCATTTTTCCATTGATGAAAATCACAGAATTATGAGTTTTCTAATTCAACTAATCAATTAATGTAGAGTTTTTTGTTTTGTTTTGTTTACCTAATTCAAGTAGTCAGTTAATATAGGGTGTTCACTTGTTTGTTTGTTTATTTGTTTTTCTCTGTAGCCCTGGCTAGCCTAGAATTTGTGATGATCTTCCTGCCTCATTTTCCTGATTACTGGAACTTCAGGTGTGTACTATCACACCCATCTAGCCATTTGTTTCTTGTACCAAAATGAGCTCAAAGTTTTCAACAGCCAAGCTACAATTTAGTGGTAGAACTGCACTGACTTCTTAGCTACAGACTGCTTCTAATCCCTGCTAGAAAACACTTTGATTTACACGAATGCACAATACAAAGAACATTAATTGACTTTATAGACCTTGAATTTGTGACAATCAGATTCAGATATTTAAAAGTCTTTTCTTAAAACAAAAGGTCTTCCTTTCTTTCCTCACACAATCTGCAAGAATTCACCAACCTTTCAAACTGATAAAAAGCTGCAGAGAAATCCTTCAAGCATTCTGGAGAACAAGACAGGTGGCAACACAGTAAGTGCTTCCATAGGGCTTGTATTCTGTTGGTGTCTGATAGGTTGATCAGGATTCCCAAACATCTTCCATTTATTTATTGATAATTTAGTTATCCTTGCAAATATCCTTGGCTTACCACTTACATAAATAAGACGGGGTTGGTGTACTACCTGTGTGTGTGTGTGTACATACGTATTTCAGTACTTATTTGTACATGTATGAAATATTTATGGACAAAATATTTATGGACAAAAATAATATTTAAAAAAATATAAAAAATAAATATAAAAAATAAAATATAAAAATATTTATGGACAAAATATTTATGGACAAAAATTCTCTAGAACAGGAAATCAGGAAATACAACCTCTTTACTTGGAGATTCTGTAGTTCACAGATATAGGAGAAAGTCACAAAAATGACTCAGAAACTCTTTAAGACATTAGAGCTGGCTGCAAAATTTCTTAGTCTTTCTTTGCTATCACAGAAGAAATAGCTTCAACCCAAAAGTTCACTGGAACACAGAGCCAAAAGGAAATCAAATGTGATTATTCCGAGGTCCTCAGGCAGATTTTTCTTGATCAAAGCCTGAAGGAGCCTCAGTTTGCCATCCTCAAGCTCCCTCCTTTGCTAAATTCTCCTTTGCAGAAGACACTGGAAATATCTCTTGCCTGCAGATAGGTGCAATGGGTTACCCAAAGATAGAGTAGGAAATACAATTCATTCTGTAGCATTTTATACTGTTAGGTTTTTGCATGTGTGAATGCTTTAATTATTCAAGTAAATAAAATTTAAAAGGAAAAGAAGGCCTTGGCTGGTCCAACCCCATCTATTATTTCCAGCATTGGTGCTGAGGGAGATGTCTAGGAGTTTGGGGCTCTCACTTGAATGATTAACAGTGTTGGCTGTTATGGACCTCATCTTTTTTGCTTGGCTCTTGGAGTAGATGGAGTGACAAATGATGCTAAACTGTCTGGCATTCAGTAGAGTACTGTATGCCGCTTGGGTGTCTCCCTGCAAATGACAGGCCTTCTGCTATATAAATCTATTTCTTTGCATGAGGACATTTTGAGAGACAAGTGCCAGTGGAACTTGGGTTGCAACAGCAATTTGCCTTTTAAACAGCAATTCTTAATACCATTACTCATGTGCAGAACTGAGTGAGGGTATCCTGGAGAGTGAGGTTGATTTAGGGATCAGAGATCAGCTGCTGAGGCTGGCACTTGGAAAAGACAAACCAAGCATTCACACCCTAGACCACTCAATACCAGCATTGTCTCCAATCCATCTTTCATAAGGGGGGCTTTCCAAGAGGGGGAGGGGATGAAGAGAAGAGAGAAAATAAACCTTTTTAGTCCTATAACAGAAAGTGCAGGAGAGAGAAGGGTGAACAAGATACAAGTCTAAGAAGCCATTTACCAGGAATGTTTAGTCTGAAATCAACTTTGGCTTTTAATCTGAGTCCAGTATCAAGTTTCTTCCGTTTCACATTCCTTACCCCATCTTTCAGGACTCTGGTCTCCTGCCCCTGGGCTCTCTCTCTGTTTCCTGCCCTCGGTTTGTCTAGGTCTGCCTCTCTCCTTCCCATCTCTTTTTCCTTTTTCCCTACTTCTCTGAATCCCAGCCCTTCTGAAATAGCTTTAACTCCCTCTTCTGCCTTCTTTCTTGCACAGTACCTCTGAGCTCCACTCCCTGTTCTTAAGGAAATCAGCCAGGCCTCAGATGGAGCTGTTGTCCTGACAACCCACGGGCGCATCAGGCTTTCATTGAGGCTGGCTGTTGCTGAAGGGGGCAGTTGTGCAAAGCGAGGGGCCACGCCGAGAGGAGGGGGAGGGGATGACTTGGAGGGGCTGTTGGCAACTAGCAGAGTCGGTGGGGGGGAGGTGCTGAGTAGAGAGGGAGCCAGAGACTGGAGGCAGAAAGAGGAACGGGGAGGAGGGGGAGAGAGACTCCAGGCTGCTTCTGCGGCTGCTGCGTGGCTGTTTCTTTACACTCACTGGCAGACTCGGGCCGGCTCCCTCCCGCCTGCGAAAGTGGGTTACCGAGAGAAGGCGCTCAGCTCCGCGTCGGCAGAGGAGCATCCAGCCACCGAGAGACCAGGGAAGCACCGCTGCATTTGGCAATCTCCTCTGCATCTTTTTAAGAGGGTTTTCTATTCCTGCGGTCCTTTTGCAAATTTTGTTCCTGCGACTTTCTCCCTCATCCCCGCTTGGGTTTTTAGGAGGGCTTTGTGAAGTCTTAGAGGGAAAAAGAGACTGAGCGAGGGAAAGAGAGAGACTAAGTGGGAAGGAGCACAAACTGCAACGCTGAGCGCCCCGTCCGTAGAGCCCTCTTTCCGCGGAGCAGCGCGCCCTCCGGAGCCCAGCGCGGACCGACCTCGGCGTGGCCACCATGGTCGGGCGAGTGCAGCGGGATCGGAAACAGTTGCCGCTGGTCCTACTGAGATTGCTCTGCCTTCTCCCCACAGGACTGCCCGTTCGCAGCGTGGATTTTAACCGAGGCACGGACAACATCACCGTGAGGCAGGGGGACACGGCCATTCTCAGGTAGGGCTTTTGGGTAACTTTTCTAACGCGCGCGCATGTGTGTGTGTGTGTGTGTGTGTGTGTGTGTGTGTGACGGATCTGTGAGCGCCAGCTCTCTATGCTGCAGGCTTATGGTGTGTGTGTGTGTGTGTGTGTGTGTGTGTGTGGAGGTATTCCTTTCACTGAGTGGTGGACGTACAGCCAACAAAATTCAAGGGAATTCTGGTCCCTGTCAAGAGACAGCGGTGTTGGTGAAATGTTGTTTGATTCACTGGACGTTGTTCCTCTGGTCATGGAAGTCGAACTTCACCTATGGCATTAAGTGGCATTTGGGCAGTATTCTTGCTTTTGTAATTGGTGATGCTTTGCACTTGAGAGTTTTGTTGAGGATCCTTAATTCAGGAAGAAGAGTTGTTGGATTATGGCTCTCAAAGAGTGGTACATATCCTGCATTCTTGCCCGTCCTGTGCGTGTGTCTGTGTGTTTGTGTGCGTGTGTGAGCCTGCATGCACATGAAAGCTCTCTCTCATGCTGTCCTAGCAGTAGTTCTGATAGAAGACTTTTTGTAAAGATCTTCTAATTGACATTGTGGGCAATAAATCAATCTTAGAACTTTGGTCGGTTACTGAGCCTTTTCTGGAATGTGGATAGAAATCAACACGAGAATGAAGAGAGTAAGAGGAAAGGGGTTTTGCCCAATTGCTGGCATTTAAGAATAGAAACGTTGAGCTCACTGGTTGTGAAAGAATTAACCTGGCATAAAATGAAAATTTCAAGTTGATTATCGACTTCAAAGTCTTATTTCTTGCAGCTCTGCCAAACTCTGCTATGTAATTTGGGATTAAAATTTAGAAAGGAAATGTCCAAAGTCCTTGGGAGTTTGACCCCTGCAAGGGGCAGTGAGCTAGAGAGACTCAAATGGCACCAGTCATAATTCCATCCCTAAGAAGCAACGCACTTCTTTTCCTATGTTTCCCTTTTTCCACTCCTGCCTTGTCTTCTCAGTTTTCCTTGCATTTCTGGCAGATAATAATAATAAACAAGAAAGAAAACAGTAAGGAAGAAAACACTGTCCTTGGAGATCTTTTAAAATCTCATTTCCTCCAAATAAAATGACCCAGCATCGGTTTGTCTATCTAGCTAATATTGCTGGCAGTGGCAATAAAAAACCGTGTGCAATAGAAAATAAACCTCTAATCTGTGTGCAAGGAGCTGATAGTGCATAAACCCTGGGGCATCAGGGAGCAGTTCTGTAGCAGAGCTGCCGACAGCAGCAAAGTTTTCTTTTCTTTTCTCAGAAATAAATTTGGTTGGCTGTCACTGAGTGTCCTGCTTTGGGATCTCTAGCCTTGTTAGAAAGGAAAGTGTTTGGTGTCCTGTGTGTCTATGTGTGTCATGTGTGTTGTGTCTGTGTTGCTCCAGATTGTAAAAAGTAAGAGGGTGTTAATGTGTTAAGTGCTCCTTTCTTCATTTCCTGTGCATTGGGTGATTATGAATCCCAAAGATCCTACTATCCAAAGCAGGTTTTTCCTTGTAGCTCTCTAGCCTTGTAAACCTACATGGTAATTTATCCACATAGAGTAATAAGATTTATAGAGTAATTTATCTGTTTGCAAAGGGATTTGGACATAATGCAGAAAATGTTTTTGCAAACACACAAGCATGCCATCTCAAGTGCTAGCATTCACATTCCTAACATCATTAACTCTTTACTAGGGAAGCACTCTATACTGATTTTTATGGTATCCCTAGAAATATTTTTTGAGAGTACAAGGCTGAATATAAAAGTAAATATTGCAGATATATGTTTTTATTGAAATGTTTGTGAACTTTTAAGGTCTTTCTAAGTCAGCATCACCTATATCTTAAATCACAGTAATTTAGAAGTTAAATAAGCATGTAAATGTTAATTCAGAAGAATAAAGGTATTCCTATACTTTTCCCTACTTGGACAGAAGTTCATGTCTAGGAGAGGTGGTTTGTAATGGCACAAATGTGTAATCTGTGTATAATAACAATGTATTCGTGTATCTATAGCTCAAAAGAAATGGTATTTTTACAGGTTACTCTGTTAGTAGACATTACAGCATGGAAAAAGAGGTGGTAACAAAAAGGAAATAAATATAGAATGAGTTATTCCCTGGGAAAGAGAAGACAAACAGAGCATGTAAATAAGGCACATATGAGAGTCCATTGCTTGTTGAGCCCTCACCTAACATGCCCTCTTTTTTATTTCCTCTGCCTTGGACAAGGCTCTATTTTGGGGTTGGTAGAACTCTATCAGAGGGAACTATGAGGAGAGTTCTCTTTGTTTTTTTAGCTGACCTTCTTCTCAATCTCTTTAACTGAATCCAATAAGCTTTGTGGGTCAGTTTCCTGGTGAAGAATGGTGCTCTTGCTTTCTGTTTACAAGTCTAGCCTGGGAAAGGCATGCTTCCACTTTATTTGTGACATTTGGTGGGAGTGTAGCCTCCAGGGGAGGAGAGGAAGGAGAACTTGATTCATTGGAAGCCACAGTAGATGTTTGGCACAGAGAAAGTGAAATGGCAAGGAGAGAAAAGTCCTCTCTCATTGAGTTTGAGGCCCTGAATAATCTGAAATGGCAAGAAGAGACAAGGGAGGTTTGTCCTTCTGGTGGTCCAGGGACAGAGTTTGGTCGGCTTCTCTCCAACACATTTGCCTTTGCTGCCTTACTTCCATGAAACAAGTGTTTTTTTAAGGGAATTAATGCTGATTTTTGTGCAATTATGGTCTTTGGTATAATTGTGCATCATGATAGGAAAGTGTACGTTAGTCTTGCCTGTCAATTTCTATCTTTTTGAAAAACAATAAAGACAACAGAAGTACGGTGGCAAAGTTTGAAGGAAAGACACAGAGAGTCTGATATGTACATAGTTAACCTCATTTCTCAGAGAAGAATTAGATCTTTATGAGAAATTATATAAACAGCTAATGAAAACCATTTTCCAAGAGATCAAAGTAAGATCAACAGTCAGGAGCAGCAGCACTTCTCTAGGTGCTCCTATTGGGCTCCCTCCTAGGTGGAATGAACCAGAAACTATGTTTACATTTGCATACACAGGAAAGCATGCAGCAAAGTTATGCAAAAGATTTTATTCAAGATATAGACTCAGGTGTTTTTCAGTAGCACACACCTACCTGAATAACCCAGAAGAATAATCCACAAGAATGACCTCTCACTAATTACTGGGCACATTAACTAGCACTGGTTCTTTCAACCCTCTAGACATGGACATTGCCAATAGTGAGATTTTGCTCCTGCTTAATCTTGATGGATTAAGATTGCGTAACTTTCTTGATAAGTCAAAGACAAATGGAAATGGTAATATTCCAAACCAAACTTTAAAATTTAGTCTCTAATGGTTTCACTGATCTTATTTTCAATATCAGTAACTTATAGAAGGATATTATAAAATCCTTTAATCCAAAGAACAATGCTGGTTACATAATGTGTTATCACATATCTATTCTTAAGTTACTTTGTAAATATTACATATGCATATGTATTTGAATTTATAAGTGTATTTATCATAAAATGAAAGGGTTTCATATTCTGATTCTAAATATTCTAAATTTGTTTTTTTTATATCCTAAGTTGAAATCTTAGAATTCTATTTATTACATGAATCTGAAGTTTATAGGGAAATTATAATGCTTTTTAATTTTTATTAGAACGTATTCGAAGTACATAGTGATTACATTCATTTTGAGGAGTTGATACATGCACAGAACACATCTATAAACACACCTAATGAACATCAGAATTTTCCAAAGAAGATTATGTAAGTGACAGATAATTTCTAGTCTTTCCAAATATTCAAATTCCCCTTTGTTTCTAAACTAATCAGGGTAAAGAGAAGAAATAACAAAAGAAATATGTGATTATTTGAAAATAACATGCAAAGTTTCTGCATAAATTTCATGGGAAAAGAATGGTTTTTTTCCTACAAAGCATCTGGAACTCCTACATTCACTGAGAAAGTGTCAACACTCAAACAAACTCCTGACACAATATGTGGTTTCCTACTCCTTATAATTCACTATTTGAAAACAAAAGTATGCCTACAGGAGGAGTTTGTGACAATTATAAAGTTTTATTTATTTGGTAGCTAAATCACTAAAGGTAATCTAAATGTACTGGTTACTACTGATACTTTAAGGATAATCCATCGGCCATAATATCCTTTATTCAATATGTGTAGTAAACAATGGAACATAACATCCTATATTTCATCTAGGCATATGGCATCTTATATACATTTTATGCACCTATGAATTATATCCTTTGTTTATGTACCTATGAATTATATCCTTTGTTGGCACTTCTGGCCTAAGAAACATAATGGGCAAATCTCATGAGACAAATACAAATTGTGGTTCTATTTCTATCGTGTGGAAGATATAAGTATAAATACATAAACAAACAGTTCACAAGAAAAGTGATTTTCCTGTCCTATATAGCTTGACTTCAGAAGAATTATTTGTCAAATTGTAGAGGGAACAGGCAATGTCAATGACTCATCCACTAAGTCAGTTGGTGAGTGTTAGGCATTTGTATTTCTCATTTCTCACATAATGGCAAACTCAGGCCAAAAAAGGTTAGTATGTTTTTGTTGTGGTCTCTGAGAGCTCCAAGTACAAACAACTATGACTTACCTGATAGGAAGTTGCCTAAATGTGCTGGTCCCTCTCCCTGTCATCACCTGCACCTGAAAGATACCTCTCTGTCAGACCATTATCTATTGCTTAGAGGCATTTGTCTCTTCTTTGCTGAATCTCTTGCCTGGTGGTTTGTAAGACTAGAAAATCTTCGCTCTATATTTGGATTTATCTTTGTATGCCATGGCTTTGAGCAAATCCCTGAATTATTTTGAGCTGCAGTTTCATTTACTAAATGGTGAAACTATTTTAGTTACTCTGCAAGGTTGTTTTAAGAAGCTCACAAGAGTTAAAGTAGAAAAGTTTGTTGAATTATAAAGTACTAAACGGGCATAAAATACTGTGTTTGTCCAACCATGTACAGTCCAGTTGTCCAACCATGTGCAGTTCAGTTGTTTGAACTTAAGTGACCACTCCTCCAGAGTTTCTGATTCAATAGTCTCCAGCAGAGTCTGAGAATTTACATTTCTAACATGTCTCAAACGATGCTAATGTTACTTAGGGAAGCACTGTTGCTACTATATGTGCCATCCACAGATGGACATCTTTACTATGACACAGCTACTTGTTATGAACCAAAATGTCAATCTATCTGACTATAATAGAATCTGCATTTTAACAAGTGATTCATAAGAACATCAAGTTGGAAAAGTACCAATTTAGACAGTTAACAAACATGGCTATACAGTACCATCAGCTGGAGAGCATTTTGAAAATACCAGTCACATAGTCTACATACACTTCTCTTTTGGTTAATTTGAGGAAGGGTCTATGCTTAGGTTTGTCTTGCTTTTTGATAATTCCATTGTGTACACAGAAAGGAGAGCCACCACCTTACTGGGTGAGGAATCTCTTTCACAAGCAATTTTCAGAGCAGTGCTTAATAGGTATGCAGTAAAAATTTAGTCTTGTATAGTTTGAGAAGTCTACCAATAGCCAAAATGGTTCAAATTCACTTGAGAATGAGAAAAAGAGATTACAATAAGTTCATTTATTTTATTACATGTTCATAGCATCACAATATAACTGAAAATGAAGAAACTTTATTTTAGTATGGATACAACTTAAATAATCTCTGTTGAAATAGCACTAAAGTTGATTTGTTAACACTGTTGCACTGTGTCTCTTTCTTATTTGACTTTGGCAAGACACAAGAGAGTTCCAACTTCATTGGTTTTGCTTTGGCTGACTTCCTGCTATCTCTAAAATATGTATTAGACAATAGCTAGATAAGAAAATCTTTTCAGTGTTAATTTATCAAACATGCTCACTTTGTGTACTTGAGTTTCCACATATATAAACATATAATTTGCAGAATAATTGTATTTGTAGAACTCATGTCATTTTTACATAATGTTCAATCTTCAGTTGAAACTTATAGACCAGCCTTTTTGCATCTTAAATGAGGAGTTCATAAAGGATATAGTAAGATCAAAATGCTCAATAGGTAGTCAGATGACCAACATGTAATAGCTATTCTATTTTATTCTATTAGATGAAAATACCTGACAACTCCCTGGCTTACAACTTAAGTTATTTTTATGTTCAAATAAGATACTGTGTATTAAGTGTTTTATAAACTATAAATGATATGAAATATAAGCTCTAAGAAGAATATTGTCTATTTACAACAGGTAGTAACTTTAGAAAATTAGAAAATGTAATAAAATGACATATTCCTATTCCTATAGTTAATGCTGGTCACTTTCTCCAAGAAATGTGTTTATCATTTTAAGTCTTTTAGGTCAGAAGTATCTCAGAATATAGTTGCATTTCTTCTTAATAGGAGCGCAGCAAGAGTGAACACTTTTTTGTGTTTTCTGTAATCAAAACATAATCTCAAATTAATATAATTAACCTTCAAAAGATAAAACCCTTTACTTCAGACTTTGTTAATTACTATGGGAAAAGCACATGGAGATTTAGAGTAGGAAAGACCTTCAACATTAGGTAGTCACTAGCTCATTTCAAAGTAACTGAGGAAAGTTAAATTTAGTTAGTTACTCAAAAACTTGAGTGACTGAGCACTAGAACTCATGTCACTTAATATCTTATTACATAGAAACATGGAGATTGTTTTCGTGTTTTTTCCTTTTCTTTCGTGATGCACCATTTTTAAATTATACCCCAAAATATGCTAATATGTTCCTCTCCTCTCCTTTCCTCTCCTCTCCTCTGTTCTCCTTTTCTCTCCTCTCCTCTCCCTTCTTTTGCCTCCCCTTTCCTCTCTCCTCCTCTTCTCTTCCCCTCTCTCCGCTCTTAATCCCTATAAATGAAATCTGTACATTGTTGTGGAGGATCATCTAGCTAGAGTTGATCAAAGAGAATTTTATTTTGAACATGTCATGTTTGATATGTGCTCTCTCTGTATTATCTAGGGGGGTTATTTCCTCCACTTTCAGCCTGTGGTTTATATTCCCAAAGCCAGTCTTATACTTTGCAAGAACCGTCCAGGGACCTCTTGAC